>VYZP01018029.1:0-14393 GCA_013400635.1 Hypocryptadius cinnamomeus | reverse complement strand
TGTATCATCACTACTATGGGGTTAATTTGGCTAAAGAGGGAAACAGGGCAGCAAAGGAGAGCTTTGATTTGGTGTCCATGCTGTGCCACCTCTGGAGAATCGTGGAACTCTAGAATGAATAGGGTTGGAAGGGACCTTAAAGACCATCTAGCTCCATCCCATCTCTGACAGCTGGGGGGGTGATGATAACAGGGTATATGAGGGGAAGACAGGAATGTAACAATGGTCCTTAATTAGGTGCAGATGAAGAATTTGCTTGCTTTTGATTTCCACCTCTGGAGGTACAAGGCAGGAGACTTTAGCCAATGGGTTTATTTTTCCTGTGCTCAGGTAGGGTGGTTTGAGGTGAGAATAGACTTTTTTACTTAGTGGTCTTGGACCATGAGACTGTGCAAGGAATGATAATTTTGAAGAGGCCATAGAATCAATTTTTGGAAGAAAGGAAGGAAAGCCAAGGACCCTGACTCTCATGCTCTGGCAGCTCATGGAGGAGAGGGAGAAGAATGCACAGTTACCTATTCTTTGACTCTGCCAGAGGCTGCAAACCCCACCACAGAAGCAGCAGAACAGGTGGTACATCTACTGCTCAGCTGAGGCAGCTCAGGCTGTCACATTAACGGAGTTGCCATCAGCTCCAGTTTACATTACTATGTGAGACTGAACTACAGCAGCAGAGAGCTCTGATTCCCATTCCCTGCTGGAGTTAAAGGGCTGAAGAGATGGCCTCCCCCACATCTCCTCAGCCAATGCAGCCTCATCTCACAGGGATCATGAATCAGAGTCTGGCAGCAGAGAACAGATTAGGAAAAAGAAGTAAGACCGGAAATAGAGAAGAAAGAGTAAAGTGAGTGCAAGAAAGGAAAAAGCGTTAGCAGAAAGAAAAAGGGTTATTGGTATGTTAAAGGGGAGAGGAGAAAGAATAGGAATTTGTTAGGGTGTTTCTCAAAAGCCTAAATTTAGAGGAAGGAGACAAGGCACCTCACATCTATTAATACTACTGAGTTATTGATTACCTTTGGGCTAAAAAAGAGACAGTAACAATTTGTTTGAATCAATTACAACTATAGTAGTCTATAAAATATGGTCATCAAATTAAGTGAAAAAGCTTCTGTCTGGGATTTGGACACTCCAAGCTCTAGGATGCATCAGGGAGCAGAGTTACACCTTAAAGAGTTAATAACATCAGTATGGAAAAGATTTTTACCTGGCTGGGCAATTAAGAAGTGTCCAAGTGATGAACAAGAGGAATTAGCACCTCCAAAGCATAAGGCAGTAAGCAATGGCTTGTTAGGAAGAAAGGCAAAACCCTTCTTTCTTGAGTTAATGAATGATAAATTAGCAGGTCAGGGGAAAAATCTTTCCACTGAAATGATTCAAAAGGTGTACAGGGACCAAACACAGAAAAGGAATCCGCCTGCTGCAGGCTCCACTCAGTGAGTGTAACCTGAAGACTTAAAGACTTAGTGAAAACAGAGGCCTCAGTTATAAATGCTGCCAGGCATTTGCCAACTTCTCTCACTTATAAATGCTGCCAGGCATTTGCCAACTTGTCAGTTGAGTCATATGGAGTAAAGGAAACCACCAAATCTGAATTAAATGCTGCTTGGAGAATATGTTGAGGTTTTCTCCATTCCCTTCTGTTCATACAAGTATGTGTGTGTGTGCCATATGTTTAGGATTTGTAAACAAATACTTACTAACTTGTAGCCTAATTTTTGTTAGGAGTTATTCCAAGGAGGGTTGAGCCCCAAGGCACTCCTTTCCTTGGGAATGGCCACCCTGAAAATTTGTGCCTTAGATATCTGCAAGGTGACCTCCAAGCCCTAGGTGTTCCCATACAGGCACAACGTTCTCTGTCTCTGCATGTGACAGACTCTGCTTGAGTCCTCTGGCAAAAGGAGATTACAGGGAAAATGTGTTTTGGGGTGACACTGGAGGCTAGGAGAGCTCTTGGGCATCGGGCAAGGCAACAACTCCATATTTCAAGGGTCTCATGAGACATAAAAAAGCAATAAAGATTGCAATAATGTGGTTAAAAAGGAGAGAGACTCATTACATGAGCTGCAGGATAAAGTAAAAACTCTCCATGTCCTTGGTGGTGCCAGAAGTTGGTCTCAAGACGAAATAGTCCAAAGAAATAGAATTAGTCTCCCTGTGTTACCACAGATGAAATTAAAAGCCAGAAATGAGAAAATGAGAGGCAGCTAAAAATGAAGATAATAAAGAGGCCAAACTGGCATCACAAGAATCAGAGCACAGGAGGTGAATGGCATTGACAACCACAGTCAGTTGGCTGAGATGAAAGGACATCACCAGCAGAATAGAAGCAACCTTCCAAGTCACACAGCCTGTAATTTACACAGCACAGGCAGATCCTTCTGACAGTTTGTGCAGCATCCACAAAGCAGCTAAAGACTGTCAGGTATCTGTTTTATGCTTCTAGCTGTCAGGACAAAACTTCATCCTTTTTCAACAGCGTACACTAGGCAGTGTATCAAATTACACTCTGGTCAAACATATTCTACTAAGAAATTTTTTAATTATTCCAGCAACAGACAGCCAACAATGACAGGGCTTCAAAGAGCAGAATGGTTTAAGTCTTCCATAGAAACATTTGCTACATGCCATACCTGTGCCAAGAAGAGGATTGGGATCTTATGTGGTGGGAAATGAGGCAATTATTGCTCTCATTAAATTACTTTAGGCCAAGGCATTTCAAATCCTCAGGAAACAGTTCATTTAAATGTGGGGATGATGACATGTTCACCACTAATCTCTCAGGAAGAGCATAAGAGAAACCTCAGCATCAGCAGATGGGCAAATGAGGGAGCAGTGAAATCAATCCCACATTCAGTCCCATCCCTGAGCTCTCCATAGGAAATATGCACAGTAGTACCTTGCAGCACTAACTCAGAGTACAGCAAGAATGTAAATTCACTGTGCCACACTTCCAGTTAGCAGAGCTCGTGCAGGGCAGGCAATGGGCTGCTGTGACCAGGGGTGAGAGGATAGCAAGGACTGTGTGGTATCAAGGTGTTGGGGAAATCAAATCCTGATAGTAAGAACAGTTCCCCAGCTGAGAAGGTAAGAAGGCCAGAAAGGACAGGTAAAGAATCAATGACATTTCCATTAAAAGAAAAGGAAAAGCTGAACAGAAAGAAGTCAGAGTAACAGCTATCAATGAACATGGAACTAATACAGACTGGAGAATGGAGTCAGTGTGAGCCACCACATGGTTCCTAGCTTAGCAGGACCTAGAAAATGTGTCCTTGAAATATATTCCCGTTTTCCCAACAATTCTACCATGCTCATGCTCTCACAACAGCCACACTGGTTCTACTCAGTTGCTTCCAGGTGACCCCTGCAGTCATTGTCATCATCACTCTCCTTGAGCTAACCTGCCAGCCCCTCACTTTTGTGTCTCTGAGTCTTTCATGCAATTTATCCACAAGATGGATAAGTCATCACAAAGAGCCAGCTGCAGCCAGAACTGAATGCTCACCTACCACCTCATGCATACATCTTCAGAGTATGAATGTTGGCAGGAAGTAGCTATTCTCTTTCTTCTGTTAGTTGCTGAATGGCATAATACAGTCTTGTTTCCCTTCCAGAAAGTGTCCTTTGTTCTGACAGTGAATTTATATAGACCAAGCAGCGACACTTTTGTACAGGGGAGTCTTAACATTTGGGTAGCATGGCTGGGAAAATAAAATTTCTGCTCAGCAAGCATTAGCCTTTTTCCACTTCTTTCCTTCCTAAAATTTACAGTTGCTTCTATCCACCTTTCATCTGCTCAAAGGAAAAAACAAAATAAGGAAAGAGCCTTTTCTTATGTTCTTTGCTTAAACAAAACCAGGCTTTTACATTCAAAGAGATTCATACCCTACTACCAAGATAATAGGTGAGATGCAAGTCCAAAAGTAGCCCTGCTGTGTGCTGAGCATTCATGGGTGGTCGAAGCTGTAACTGAGCTGCCTCACCATGGTGCAGCAAGAATTCAGATTTATTTTATGCAACTGGCATTCCATTTATACTTGTTGGTCCAATGTATCTCAGAGAGCATTACAGAGCATTTAATCACAATATGCTGTACCTACAGCACAGTTCCACCAGAGTCATTTAGCATGTGAAAAGGGACAGAAGGGGAGAAGATGGGAGGAAAAAGAAAAGAGGGGGTTGATTTTGGAAAATTTAATTCTCACCTGGTTAAAAAATACTTTAGCCTTCTGACTGTCTCCCTCCTAACTCCTGTAAAAATCTTCTCACTCACTGCACCTCTTTCCAGCAACTCAATTCATATTATNTGCACCTCTTTCCACCAACTCAATTCATATTATCTGATAGTTAACCCTTGCTTTCTAATTCCCAAGTCATTTACCCATAGCATAAATTCTCCAGAAGTCTCACATTCTCATAATTGCCTAAATGGTTCATAACAGACCTCTCTTAATTTTAAACTGTAGCAACCAGGCCTATCCAGTGAACAAACACACAGCCTTGGTACATAAAGATTTGTCCTCTCTTCCTTGAAAATACCAAGTTAAAGGACTTTAAAAATAGCCCCGTTTGCTCCCTGTGCGATTTGTCTTCATATTTTGGTCTGTAACCTAAACTGCAACTCTCCAGAGTTTCCTATCCATGCCTTGTAGCATGCCAAGTACATTGCCAGTACTTGGCAAATAATTGCTGCCTCCACACATTAGTCTTCCTAGCCGATAGCAGAGCCCCAGGAATTCAGCCCAGCAGCTCTTGAGCAAAGTCCGGAAAAAGCAAATAAGCATTTTGAGGAAAGCTCATCTTTCTCTCAGCTGCTTCTGGAACCAGAAGCAAAGACAAAAAAAACAAAAGGAAACAAAACACAGTTAAAAAACTTGAACCAGCCTGAAACCTTCGTTCCTTCCATTCCTCATCTTGGCAAGTTAGAAGTGCAGTAGCTTGGCCTCTCTTCCAGTGAGCTTGGCTTCACTTCCTACCCATGGGTGTGGGCTCAAGGGTGAAGAAATATATAGGCTGCTAACCTATGTAGTGGCTTATTTGGTGTGTTTCCATCAGGGCACTCCAGCTTTTCTCCCTTTTTTTTGGACTTTTTCATTTCATAGTACCAAACATAATAGCAAATGAATGGCTGATCAGGTATAAAAAAAACCTATTAAAACAAAGTCAGGAGAAAAAAAAAAACAAGTATGATTCACATATAAGAGATCTGAAATCAAGAAACCAAGTCCATTTTTACTAATCACTCAGTGCATGTATGCTTTTACAAATGCAGAGAAAAATTCTTTTCTATATATGGGTATATTCCTCTTGCAGGGGAAAGATTTGTGCTTGCAGTGCAGAAGAATGGTGTGCTGTCTTCTTTGTTTTGCGACCTCTTAGGATTATTTTGAAAAAATATGGATGCTCAGCCTAGCTGCTGTTTGGCCACACCATGGGCAGCTCAAACACGTGTCAATTAATGTCAAGAACACTGCAAATGTTTCTCTCTTGCTTTCTTTTCTGCTTGACTTGATTGTTACTTAGAGCATGCATCAACAGATTGAAGGAGAATACCCTTACTGTCTATTCCCCATCACAATTGTGATCACCATTATTGTACTTGCATGACCCACAAAGAAAAAGAAGTTTAGAAGTGTTTTTCTGGATACAAAGAAGTGATCTCAATTTAGAAGAACCCTGATTTGGTTACTACAAGAAGGAGATGGCTATGGACTTAAAGTCACCAACTGGAAGTATTCCAAGTAAATATAAGTTTACACCCCTCACAAGCCATTTTGGTTTACAGAGTGAAGGGCAGTCATAATTTCATCTTGTTTATCCCAAAGAGAAAATTCTATTATTTCTATCACAAAATCAGACAATCACAGAGTATCCTGAGTTGGAAGGAACCCACAAAGGTCATCAAAGTCCAACTCCTGGCCCTGCACAAGACAACATCACATGCTTGTGAACATTATCCAAATGCTTTTATCCTGCCTTCATTTCATTTTCTAATAAACAGGAACCGATGCACTGGCTGCAGGCAGGGAAGAAGCAGCATGCAATATTTCACATGCAACGAAGCCTGAAGAGTTTTGTTTGGTGGAGATGGTTCCACACCCTGTGTGGCTGGATTTTCCAAACAGTAACAAACAGCCAGTGAAATGAGTTTGCATTCAGACACGCTTGGCTCAGCAGGCTGTGGTTTAGCCCCATAGGTAAGCTCGGATTTGACGTGGGTTAAAATAAAATAGTCCTTGGTGACCAGTCATGGCAACTGAAATCTTGCTCTAGGAGGACTGGTTAAGAGGGTCCAGATCCAATTCTTCCACAGTCACTGCAGCTGGAACAGAGCTGGTCTGTCAGTGCCCAGCCCCATTAATCCTGCATGTCTGATCTGTCTGAGTTTCACTAAGAAAACAAAGTAAGGGAGCCCTGAGACGCACAGACATAAAAGAAAAAATACATTCCCTTTTCCAACTGTCCACACACTCTCAGGAAAGTTGCACCTCTGCTCCATTACTCAGCATGTGGTTCCAATTGTGACAACAATGCACGTTTGTTCGGCCGCACGCTGGCTGCGAACGGCGGCGTTTAAATACCGCGAGCTGGGTTTAAATCCAGCCTGGCCTGGGACTGCCTCACAGGGTCAAGTGTCTGGCACAAGCCTGCTAGGTTCTGGTCGGTATAATCTTATAGATGGCCTGAGCAGCAGAATCAGACTCTTTGATGTCAGAAAGTGCACACACGGTATGCGTACACTGAGTATTTTTAACAAGGGCAAAGAAAGACAGGTAAGGGGGGAAAAAGCAAGCAAGAAAAAAAAACAGTATCTATCTAGGTCTGTCCATTTCCTCCACATTAGATTTGCTAAATTAAATAAATAATTACTCTAAACCACTCTCTTAAAACAGAATTTAAATATTGTATTAAGTTCTGTATTCATTTTTACAAACAACAGCTTATGAAAATTTCTTTGCCCTGCAGAATTTTTTGCACTAATTTTCACTTACTACGAGCAAGGAAGTTTTTCAGAAATACTTGCTATGACCCAGTTCTTGGGGAGAAAAATAAACCATTAACATTGGTGGTTTCCATTTTTTTTTTTGTTGTTCTCCTCATGGATTAAGGATATCGTCAACATTTCCACTAATAGCTGCTGGGGAGTTAGAGTAGGCATCAAGACACCTCCCTGAAAGGTGCACCCAATGTACAACAACGTACAGCAAGACAGGATGACTACATCACCAGCCAGGTAGGAAAAGAGTTTAGCCCATATTTTCCAGGTGTGCTCTACTCTTATCTTAGACCTTTCCTAAGCTAGGTAATGCTTTCTCATTAAGTTCCTTTAGATTCTCCATTGTAAACATCCGTTTAATCTACACTGATTTTTGTGCAACTTGTGTTTTAAATGAAATCTCATGGTAAGGCATTTGGCTTAAATATTGGCTTCTCACATTTTGGAACAGGGACCTGAAATTAAACAATAAGATGACCAACATATGTGACAGTATAACTAAAAATAGCACTATAATGGTTGCTCAGCAATGAAACAAATTAAAGCTCTGCCATCTCTCAACTATGACACTTCCTAACATTTAAGTACTCAAAAATTGTTATGAGGTTATAATTTTATAGTGTAAAAACCACATAATTTGACAGGGACAAGGAAGAAAGGGTTATTTACAAAGTAAAACAGTAGGAACTAGCAGTTCAGGATATTTTTAACCCTTTCAGTCCCAAAAACAACCTCTGAATGTATCCTTCTCCACTGCATAATTAAAAGTCAGCATGGAAAATGTTCCTAAAGCAATTAGAATTTCAATGAATGAAGCCATTAAGAGAGTTTCAGTAAGAAATAAAGCAAGACCCAAAACCCAAGCTTATTTAAAAAATTGTATGCTCATCTCCAGTCTAAAATACTCCATGTTGTTCTTCCTACCCCGCAGGCTTTCAAGCCTCATGTGAGTGCCAAAATTTCACCACCACATCCCTGGCTCTCCTGGTGCCAGTTAAGGAGCTGCACAGAGATGGTCACACCAGTGATGAAATTTAGACTCAATGTTTCCAGTGAAAGCCCCAGAGAAAGAGGATAAGGTTTAAAGGTTTGTTTGCTTCTGAAAAATGTTCTTTTTGTAAAAAAAGAGGTTTGAGTTTTTTTCAAGATCCTTGAATATAGAGGCCAAATAGAATACAAGCCCTCATTTTGCTAACATTTCTGTACTCTTGAGATGTAAGAGTATAATCTTGAATCATGCTGAAGTGTAAACTGTATCAACATGAGATTTAAAAAACCCAAACAACAAAAACACACAGCAGGATTTTCTTACAGCTAGATTTCTGTCAGATTCACTTCATTTTTCTTTTCTACCTCAAGCTATCTCCTAGCAAGAACCCTTTCAGCCTCTGAAAGATTACAGATCTCTTGTAGGGTGGAGGGGTAGGAGAGGACAGGAGGGGAAAGTCCAAGATGAAAGATCATTACTAATGCAAACATATCCACTGGTTGGGATTACACATTACAAACAAACCCCCCAGCAAAGGACAGTTTGAACATGGATATGGTGGGTGTTGACATCTCCTCAGATACTAAGGACACTTGGGTTGCTCTTGCACTGGGTGAGGTGGCTGGTGCCAAGGTTAACATCCAGCTAGGGTGAAAAATTAATGTCTGGTGATCATATGAATCTAACTTGCTGTTATTCCTATTGCTTTAACAGATGAGAAGAGTAGATATAAATTAACAGGTCTTGGCATATCCAGCAATATTGTTGCTCAGCCAAGCAAAGAGTTTTAAGTAACCCAAAGCTGTGTCTGCATTTTTTTTCTTTCTAGGTGGCTCGTTACACACCAGAGACAGGTCCTGCTGCATCCGAGTTTAAACAGGCACTGTAGCAGACTCAGCATTTTTGAAAGTCAGACTTAAGCATCCAAAACAGGAATTGAAGAGCTTTAGTTTGAGACCATGTGTTTTCTGATCCTGACTTAAAAAGAGGAGGTCAGATAAGGGCCTCAGAGACTGTGAGATTACTCCTTTAGACAGCAGAATATTTTTTAGCTTGGCATAAAAGCTGACCCCTTTAGAGGACTGAAGCTCAATTGGCAAAATTGAGGGAACACATACTACAGAAAGACAGAAATGAGGTAACAGGGGCAGGGACTCTGAAAGCAGCTCAGTGAATTTTTAGTGGGGAGTCCCAGCCTCACAGAGGAATCCCTACTTATGGGGACAGGCACTGATGACAAATAATGACTGATGTTGGCTAATCTCAGAGGATCAGACTGTTTGGGCCATCCAGCCAAGAGAGCTTTGACAGCACTTTGAAGTGCAGCCATGAGGACTCAGCAAGAGTCACAGCCTCTGGAAGTAGCATTAATAGCATCTTCATGTCATGCAATCATCACAGTCCAGCTAACATGCAAAGAGATTTAGGAGAGGAAGAGAAAGAAAAAGAGATACTGAGGGAAATAATAATAAAGATTACTAATAGAGAGATTAAAAATAATCATACTAGAGAGATGACCTCTGTAACAGAGATGAGTGTTACACCAGGTTAGCATAAGCACATTTGTGTGGGTCTAATTGTTGGCAGGGCTGGTCCAAAGTCTGTTTAACTGGCAAATGTTTCCCCACTAGAAGGGTTTTATATTCTCTTACAAATCCAGCACTTGAGAAAAGCAAATATTGTAACTTGTTTGTTTACTTACTGTGCTGGTCTGTGGGTGCTTCTTTTCTTGTACATATCACCACCACAAATAAAAAATATTTTTATACCTTCAGTAGCAAAAAGTGACCAGAAGTGTCAAGGCCAGTGTGATGTGGCAAGAGGATACACAGTGACTCAGAGAGACAGGGGATATGCAGGACTATCAAGTGAACATTTCACTGCTTCACTATACAGTTCAATTCCAAAAAATTTCATAGGCAGATTTATCCTACAACCTCAACAACAAATTGACACTATAGTCAGCTGTGTCCATCTCAACGTAAATCCAAGACAGCCTTAAGGAACAAGCAACAGCTCTTTATAACAGGTATTTGTCTCCAAATTATAAAACCTTATTTTACTTTTTCACTTTATTGTCTAAGCTCCTCCTAACAGAATTGGTTGATTAAGCTTGAACTGGGGTTTGTTATTCATCATGTTGAGTAATAGCTCTACATTTCATTGTCCAGGCAGTTACAGAGGTTTGTGTGGGTCTGGGTTTTGCCTTTTCACTTCCTGAATAGTAAATTGAGAGCAATCATTTTCAACAGAAAGTGTATGAAAATTAAATCTGTCTGCTTTTAACAAAATAAGGAATAGGAGAATAGATCCAACAGAATATTTTGTTTGATAAATAGCAGCTATACCTAACACTGGTAGCTTTACAGTAAACAGGGATTCAGTTTGAATCACCCTTCATCTCTGTTAGTGCAGTGTCTTTCTTTGACAAGAAAGAAAGACAAATCTCACTTTTAGGGTGCCTGCTACTGAATCACAACTATTCAAATGCCACTGCTAATTTAGAAATCACAAAGCAGGCTCACAATCTGCCTGCTTAGCCTCTCCATTTCCCATCAGTAAATGGAGAATCATACCCTCACAAGAAGATTTTCAAAATACAAATTTAATTTTTACTTTGACCTTCACAGCATCCTCCAACAATAGTCTTCCCTGCCCTTGGCATGCGAGCCTCTAGATTAGATCAAGAGCATTCTTGTTAATTTAATCAAGTATCTAAGCTACCTCTACTCTGACAGTGGACCACAACTATCCCTGTAACCCCTCACTGCTGTGGCATCCATTTTATTCCATTAAAATAATCTGAATTAGCCCAGACATCTATTAATGGATCTGCTAAACACAAAAAAACCAATCCAAACCAATATAACCAAAAGTTATATTTTTCATTCATGATCATTTGAAGCACAATTGATTTTACTCCTTGAAAAATAACAAGATAACCATTTCCTCTTACTTTCTGAGAAAAAAATACTGCAATTTCAGTGTTTTAAGCTTAAAACCTATCAGATAATTTAGTAACTAATCACAATGTCTGAGCATCCTTCCTCTGAAAGGAAATTACAAGCATTTGTGAGAGAAAAAGTATTTTCTTTGAATGAAACTTATCACAGGTAATAAAACTTAAGTCATAATCAGCTATCTCAAAGAGAATGCCCAATCACATTAAATACTAATGCATGTTCAGAGATTAAATTTGTTTGGTTCCAAGCTAACCACATAAAACATCAACAAACAATGCAATTGCTTGACATCAAACTGCCATTCTAGTAGGAGTATTGAATATTTTCACTGGCATGGGCTCAGCATTTTATTTTTAACTACTTTTAAGATTCACAATCTAATTCTCTAACCAGGATCAAACAATTATAGGAGAAAGAGTGACTTTGTGGCAATGCTCTAACTGTACATGTCATTAAAAAGTTACAAATAGTCATAGAACACCCATTGCTGCTCAGCCTTTCAGACAAATAAATAAATAAAAGCCAGTATCACTTTATCATCCGCAGGAACAGGAAATATTGGAGAATCATGGAATGGCGTGGGTTGGAAGACACCTTAAAGATCATCTAGTTATGCCCTCCCCCATCTTCCACTAGACCAGGTTGCTGAAAGCTCTATCCAACCTGGCCTTGAACACTGCCAGGGATGGGCCATCCCACCCCATAGCTTCTCTGGGCAACCTGTGCCAGGGCCTCAACCACCCTCACAGTAAAGACCGTCTTCTTTTATCTAATCTAAATCTACCCTCTTCCTGTTGGAAGCCATTACCTCTTGTCCTGAAACTAAAACTTGCATGTTGCTTTACAGTATCCTAAGTACATCACCGGAGCTTGACAGTTTCCAGAGTTCCAAACCCTACGTTTTGCATGTATCATAGTTTTAAGCACCTGCACATGAAACTATGTGCACAATCAAAAATCTTATGCTCACAGACACAAGTTCTCAAAAGAGACATGTATCCACCAGGTTTTTTTGGATGAAAATAGCAGAATAGATTATGAACTTCTCAAAAAGGATGTGGTAGTGCCCAGGTAGTCTCTGGTGCACCACAAAACACCAAGAAAGAGACAAGCTGGTTGGCCTTTGAAATATATGGAAAATATAATGCTGACAAAACTGCTACTAGCAAAAATCTTTTTCTCCCTCAGCAGAAGTTATGGGTGGTCTTTTCAAAAATAAAAAGAAATTCTTAGGAGAATCTTGGCTGCAGCTCACTCACTGGCAAATGCAAAACCAAATATCTGGCACCAGGTGTGAAAGTAGTGAGGCATCCCAACCTCACGGTCATTAGAACCTTGCAAGATTTCCAACTCAAGTAAGATTTCCCAGCTCACACCTCCTTCATCAGCCCTCATCACACCAGCTGAAATGATCTTGGCAGTGGGAATAATTCTTCATCAGCTACAATAAGCGTTACAGATGTATCTGAATCAAACACAGCGCCCTGCCGGATACGCGGCTTGGAGAACTCCCACCGTGCCTGTTGAAAACTCTCCTTTGGGGACTGGGAGCTGTGCCTGGAACCAGCAAAAGCCCAGCAACAAAACCCCTTCCCCATGTTTATCTTGAACAAGGATGCCCACTGCAGCCAAGGGAGTGACTGTCATGTTGAATTACCTCCTGATAACATAGCGAGGTGGCCTCATGCAAATGCTTCATTTAAACTCCACATTTTCCTAAAAATAATCCAAACCACAGATCCATAAGGAGCGCCTCATCAGCCCCCACCCAGAAGGTATGACTTGGTCTCCAGCTCCTATGTCAGTAACAAATTATTGCTTGTCCTGTAGGGCTTTTTCATTCCTGCTTGTATCAAATGTCACCTCAGCCTACCCCCCAGATCCCTGTCCTTCATACAGATAGCACATTGCTGGGAAACATTTACTTTGCCAGGTGCTATCACCATCCTGGGATGAAGTGTCAAATTCCAGGCTTTCATCTGGTTATAATTTATTCATTATATCACTACTTCATATTAAATGAAAAAAGCACCAGTGTGAAAGTATGAACAAAAAACCTCTTTTTGGTGACTCAATAACCTGAAAAGTATTCAGGTTAAAAGCTCTTGAGTCAGAGCAGCATCATATTATTAGAATAATATGTTACTACTTCAGTCATGCAACCTCTGTGGGTCTTTTGAAACACCTGTGGAAATAAGTTTTAAACTATTACAATACTAACAAAGACACTGGGCTAAGTCAGTTTAATTGCTCAAATTATCCATATGACTGAATTTCATGAGGTAATAAAACACATCCTGATATAAATATAATAAATACTCTGTATAACATACTACACTGAGTATACATTCAACAACTTCTTCCTATTTTGTCTCCTCTGTTTTCCTGTTCCTCTGACTGCTTTCAGTACAGCTGCTACTCCGCAGACCCCTGAGCTGCTTGTGGTGGGATGGAAAGTGAGAGCCCATCACCTACTGTACGATGGAGAGTCTATCTTTAAAAACACCAGATACTGCAGAACAGATTTAAGTCTTTCCAAGGAAACCACGCCAATGACCCCAGCTCCCTCTGTCAGCACAAAGGAAGAGGCACCATTTCTTGCTATCTCCCTTTCCCTTTGTTAGGCCAGATCCATATTCCCAAATGTCATCACACCTCAACTGCACCTACTGGCTCTCCGATTTTACTGCCTTCTCTGAGTGTTTTGTCATTGATAACAGAGTCTGGGAAACCATTTTCCTTACCTAGCATTAAATCCCTGCTTTTACATTCATAATTGTGTCATAAAAGTGCATGACAGTAAAAGTTTCATGATGTCTAAAGATGGGCCTGAGTGGCAAAATCTGCACACTGAGAGAAAATTTTCCCAACATAGGAGGTATAGGGTTTCAAGCTCAACACAACTTGTTCTCTTCTCTAAGTGATTACATCTTCTGCTATTTTCTTTAAGAGGAAAGATTTGTGAATACAGGAAGGCATTTTCACTTTTAGTTTATGATCATGGTACAGAAGTGTAGCCATTAGAAGTAAGAAAGTTAAGACTCAATACTTTAAACATTTGGTTCAGGACCATAATAAATGCTGGAAAACAAATTAGGTCATTACATTACTGAATTCATCATGTATTTTTCATTTTTACTAAAGTAATTTTGAAAGTTGATGGTCCACATCAGTAAAGGATAGCTAACTACCAAAGAGAAGTGTATGAATTAAAATCATGCAGTATTCTTGAGGCTGAAGAATTTACTGCCAAATGGGTGACTGAATAGATCTAAATGATGACAAGAGATAAGGCATTAAAAATAATATGTAAATACCAGCCTAATTTAATAACAAGCTCAGAAAGTATTTATGATACTTACAATATTTTAAAAACAAAATTTCCTTCACACTCTTGAAATCAAATTTACAGCTATATAAATCTTTGACTGCTGAAGTAGAAAAGTAG
>VYZP01018027.1:0-15330 GCA_013400635.1 Hypocryptadius cinnamomeus | reverse complement strand
GAATTAATTCCTTTTTTTTTTTGTTTTCTGCAGCTGACTTAGAAGCACCTTGCTTCAGAGTTCCTTTTCACCCCAGTCACTCTGTGAAAGAAAAAACAGATTTTTTAGATTTGGCTCAAAAGCAGAAAATTGAAAGAAAACCTCTGCCAAGAATCCGTGAAAGAAGAAGTCAGATGAAAACTCGGGTGTGTTTCTCAAACAACTTCCTTTTAGTTATGTTGGTTATTGCTTGTCTGAAATAATTTTTTTAACCATGTTATATTTATTGTCTTTATTTCTTGGAAAGACAGTATAATAGATTTGAGTTTCTGGTTACAAATCAGTGGACTAGCTAATAGCAGTAACTTTATTGTTACTAGTTTCTGTCGTATGCATTTAATTGTAATAATTTTCCACAAAGGTAAAATAATGTTGAAGTTAATTCTCGTGAGTAAGTGAAGGTATGAGGACCATTGGTGAGGGGTGATGCTGTGGACGGAATTATCTGGAGAAGGAGAAACAATCAGTTTTCATCATTGCAGCTTATTTCTAACAGCCATGCTCCAGTGTCACCTGTGGCAATAGTATAGTTAAGTATCTGGGACCTAATATCACTCCTTCCAGATGTTTAATGTATTTTTAACCTAACAGTTTTATTACTTATCAGCTGAACTAGCTAACAAAAAACCCCACATCATTTATACAATGCTGTTGATAAAATAAATAAATGCATGCAACTGACACGGGTAATTTTTTGTAATTAAATTAGTAAATATAGTATTCTATTTTACATTCAAGTTAGAATTTATTAGTATGCTTGACAATTTAACTGAGCAACATTTAATGCTGTTTGATTTTTGACACCTTACCACTTCCCATTCTATAAGCTTTGTTTATTCTGATTATTTGTTCTGATTAAAAATAGCTGCCTTTCTGTGGAGAAGGGAAGAAGAATTGCAAATCACAGAGCTGCTCTCTTCCAATAATAGTTTTTGTTCATCACATTGCAATGGATATATTCTGGACTAAAAGAGAAACTGAATTTTCATATATGTACCTGTTATTGAACTTTTTTTCTTTCTCAGAAAGCACAAAGCAGTGGAGCAGTTAAAAACAAGAACTGCAGGAACAATGTACTCATTATTATAAAAAGAGATATTGTTAGTACTACTACAGTAGTACACTATTATTTTCCAGTGAATAGCACAGGCTTCTGAAATTTAGAGGGATACAGACTAATACTCATGCCATATAAATGTTGGGATTTTTTCAAATCTATTATAAGATGGGTTTGTCCACATGCTCAGTGTTCTGTCAGCTTGCATGTCATCTCTGTTAGCATCCTGTCTTTTGGGCCAGGCTGAGTAAAACTGTGTTTTGCATTTACCATTCCCCTTAGTCCTAAAAAAGAATGGAACATGCATGTACAGTATCTTTTCTCCTGTAAGACCTTCTGCTATTCCCTTTGAGACAAAGCATTCTGATTCTGCTTTACAATGGTAAAAAGCTGTCCAGTTGTTGAGCTTCTTTGCCTGGCAAATACTTTCTCAGTATTAAAAATCTGGAATACAATCACAGCTCTGTTGAAATCCCTTTTGACCCTAGAAAGGCAAAGAGAGTACCTTCCATACTTGATTGAAATAAAATGTCTATATTTTTATTAATTTACATTTGTAAATTAAACAATTTAAGTGATTTTTTTCTTTATTGGTAATCTAGAAGATTTTAGTCTGATTTTGCAGAAAGGTTAGAAGAAACTGTAGTCAGATGACATGCATTTAATATTTTCTAAAAAAAAAACTTTTATCTTAGATGCTGAAGGTTGCTGTACCTTAAAATTTCACATGTAATCACTGATCCTGAGATGTATACTAATCTTGTTAGTAGAGGAATTCCATAGAAACCAGAGTTTTAAAGTTTTGTGAATTCTTTAGAACATATATTGGGAAAAAAAACCCAAAAAATAGAAACCTCAAAAAATAGAAATACTCATTCTCAAAGCTTATGCAGATATGGAAAAATGACAAATCATAGTATTCCCTTGCCAGATCCACTAGTTAGGGATATACATGAATGTGCTCACAAGTAAAGGAAGGAATTTTTTTCAAACTGAACAAATACCTGTATTGTTTAATTGAAATTCAGTATCGGACCAAAGAAATTAGTGGATTTTAATCCTAACCTCTGTGTTAGTCAAATAAATTGTTCCAACAGATGTTTCCTCTTTCCCTATACATACTAGGTGATGTTTGACCTTGGCAACTGAAAAATAGGCATTAAATACCTTTCTAACTCACATCTAAGATCCACTGAGGATTGCACGTAGCTCGAACAATGAAAAAAGCCACTTATTACTAGGTTACTAAAATATGTCATTAATCTTTCCTTTTTGCTGATATAAAAACAATAGCAATTTTATATTGAATTTTAAGTTAGTTTTGGACATTCAGAGAAAATTATGGATATTGGCAGGAAGCAATTAAAAGAAACCAAATCACTTAACTATTTTAAAGATACCTAATACCTTCCAATGGGATACACCATTATTAATGTTCCCTGAGTAGAGAAGCTGTTGAAATTTTGATGTTGTAAACTTAATCTGTAACCAGCAGTTTCTGCCCACATTGCATTACTCATGGAATTAAATATTGTGGTAGGTATTTGTAGCAATTCAGAATGTGGTGGGAAAGTCACCTTTTGTCCCTCCATTGTATGTTACGGGATTAGCAATATGGAAATATCTTTAAATTATACAGTCAGCATGTAATAAATAGGCTGGATTGTGGCAACTAAACATAAGCCACTCTGCTGCCACCAAGCACATCATGTATATTTCAAGTTCTAGTCCAAAAGGAAGGAACTTGCAGTGAACAGTGTTAGTTCTCCCTCTTCTTAGGCAGATGCTTGTATGAACATTGTATTTAATTAATTAAATATTTATCAATGCCCTGAGTTGTGGTGAGGTGTGTGGTCTGAAATCTACACAGGATAATGGATATTTGATGAGAGCTATGAATGTGCATGTTCTGCATGTATACTGGGGCTTTGTTTGTATGAATCTAACTAGCATCATAATAAATAGAATTATTACAGTCTATTATATGACAGGTTTTTGGGGTGAAATGATACTGAGACTATAATGATGTATACCCAAAACATAAGCTTTGCAATCATACACTTCATATTATAGCTCTCCTATTTGAGAGGGAGGTGGGGAAATACATTACTTCTGGGTGACCTAATTCTTGTTTGCTTACTGAATATCAATTTCAGCAAACATCTGAAAATTCAAAAATAAAAAAATATCCTCAATAGCTGCAGGAGAAGGAGAAATACAGATTTAAGATATAAACCAGGGCAGTTTTAGCTGTGCACCCTCGAGTTGGTTTTAGCAGTGAAGAGCTTACAAGCACTCCAAATGTATTCAGAATTAGGTGCATTGAATACTTAGAGATGCCAGCTGGAGCACTTTGCCAGCACTGAGAGCATGCTTGGAACAGACATGGAGTGCCTTTTCCAGCAGCCCTCTCACTGCCTTTCCTTGGTGATAGTGTTGAAGGAAAGTAAACATCTTCTTAGTAAGGTCTACAAAGTATCAATCAGCATTTAGTGCTGAAGGCTGTGGAAGAGAAATGTAAGGAATTTACTTGCCGTTGAATTATTCAGCCATGACACAGGATATGAAAGGAGTCACCACAATGCTAGATAAAGTGTAAGGATAAAGAGATAAAGTGAAGTTCTGAAATTAAATAGGGTTGCTGAAGCAGAGCCATTTGAATGAAGGTCAGATATTAGAAGTTTCTGGTTACTGTGGCCCATGTAAGGTCTCAGCAGGCAATTCGGCCGGTTTTAGTGGTTGGTTCCCTTTTTTTTTCTTTTTTTTTCTTTTTTTTTTTGTGGAGAATATGCATTACCTGTAAAAGTGAGTGTAAATACTTTTGCAGAGACATAATTAATATTACGGTAATCTGCAGCCTAGTGGTATTTTTGGTATCCATATTTACAGCCTTGCTGAATATGGTGCTGGATGATTCTGCCCATGATCATTCATACTCTGTCCAGAAGCAAAAATATAACTGTCATCACAAACATACAAGACACAAACAATGGCATTATCTTCTGTCTAAACTTCTTTCAGTAGTGATAATTTTGAAAAACCAAGAAAAAGTAAGTCTACTATATGCTAAACCTGTAGTGCTTAACAGTGCCATGTCATCCAGTGTCCTAAAGGCAGTGATAAAAGGCATCACTTTTTGCCCATGCCCTGCCTCCCCACTCCAGTTCTCTGTGCTGCTGCCTGTGCCCAAAGCTGAGGAGGAGTAAGGATCTAAAGCACACTGGCAGAACACGTGCACTGACAGACCCCCTGTGCCCTTGAAAAGAGTACATTCTTTGAAACCAGACTGAGAGCACATTTGCTGGTGAGCAGATTGCCAGCTAGACTATGCACACTCCTACATGTCTGGCTGACCAGATAGAGCATAGACACATTCTTGATGGGCAATCTGACAGGAGCACATTTGCTTGCAATAGTCTGCTCCCTCTTCCAGGAGATAGGGGCTGTTTAGAATGTGCCATTTAGAAGACCAAATGGCACATGTGATTTGTCAACCAGTAGGTGGTCAGCAACTTACTAGAGCACATCTGGGGCTGCAGGCTGTCAGATGCTCTCAAGAACATTGAAACCCAGACTATCTGAAACCTTCTACATAAAATACATGAATATTCAGAATGCTTTAGGTTGGAAGATCATTGAGTCCAACCACAAGTCAGTAACATTTTAAACAGAATGCAGAATGAGAGGGGACCACTCAGTGATGTTGGTGTGAGTTGTGTCTTGTAACTGGGTCCATCAAGACTGTATCAGGAATGAAATACTATTTTAGGATGGTACACAAAAAGCAAACTCAGATCTTTGCCTATCTATTTTTCAGGTGTTACATGCTCACCCTAATATTTACTAGATAAATGAAACATTCAGTATGCAGTATTTTTTTTTCCTATCCTTAGATCTTTGTTGTCAGTACTTTTAGAATACTGTTGAGATAAAACCTCAAAACTTCATAACATTTTTGGGCTCCTGTATTAGCACTGCACATTTTTTATTGTGTAACTGACAAAATTATAAATGTCACTTTAATAACAAAAATATGAATCTAATTAGAAAATTGTTAAAGAAGTAATGCTGTGGTTTTAGGTTTTTAAAATACATAACTGCATGGGAGTATGAAAAAATAATTAGAGGTTAAAATAAAGACTGCTGCTTGAATAGGAATATATAAATAAATTCTGTCATTTCAGTATAATTCTGTTGAAGTCAGTTCCAATAATCTAATTTACTGCAATGATATAAACACTCTTTCAATATTTGCCTTCCTGTATCCTGTCACACATTATGTAGGCACACTCCAGCTGCTTTAACAAAGCTGAGGTGAAAACACAGTCACTGTGCCCTCATCTAGCAAGATCAGCTACTACATTTTGGAGGACAGCACTGCAACCACTAATTCCTTAGTAGCAGCTACACCTCCTCAAATTCACTTCCAACACCTTGGGATGTATCCCATCCAGTTGCAAAGACTTGGATATGTCAGATTTACCTTAGTGCTTCCTAAATCGGTGATCATCTACTGTTGGTAGAATTTCCCCCCACCAAAAACTGTTCCTAGGACCTAAGAGGTGTGAGACCAGGCCTTACCAGTAAAGATTCCAATGCTTTTAGAGCTTCCACAGTACTGTTGGTGTGTTAGAAGTATCAAAAGGAAAATATTAGATATTACTGCCCAAATACGTTCCCTTGATAATGCTATTACCATTATCAGAATATGTGTCAACACACAGTGTTTGAGTTACTGATCTAAAGCTCATATTTGAACTTTTAACCCATAGCTGATGAAAAAATCCTATTTTTTTCTAATGCTCTATTATTTCTTTCTATATGCAGGTATAAAGCAGTACACAGCACTGCCTGTGATACAGCTTTAAAAGCCATACAGTTCAAAAGTTCTGAGATAGACAGGGGGAAAAAGCCAGAAAACTGTCAGTGTTCAAGATGTGCCCATTGATTTTTCAGGATGAGGATTCAGATGCGATCTGTTAATATGGGATAGTATGTGATTGTATTCAGAGTGTAACTGGTAAAAGTTAAGTGCAACTGAAAGGCTCTCTTCCCTGTTTTTATTATTTTTTATCTCAGTGTGGTGTGCAAAGTCGCTATCCTAACTAACAGACCTCTGAGACAAAATTATTAATTATGTGAATCTGATTATTTAGAGTCACAAAACTTTAAATGCTATATATTGTAACTGGAAACAATACTTTTTACTTTTTGCTTTGCTAGGAAAAAAAACAGTGATTTTTTTTTAAGTCACTTGGTCTTGAAGAATTCTAGGAATTCACTGCTAAAAAAGTTGTATTTGAACCTTACCTCTTCAATCAAACTACACTGTAACCAGACACTACAGAAATGACTGACTACATCTTTCTGTTCTCTTAATTCTGAACAGAATTAATTGCTGCATCAAAACCAAGATAAATCCAAGCCAGCTGTGAAATGATCCATGTAATAGACTAATACTTTAAATCAAAAAGAGTTTTGAATCAATAAACTCTTCCTTTCTTGGAGAGTTAATATGTTAGACTGCCACAGTAACCACTGATTACATGTCCAGTAAAGTTGGGTATAATCAGTTACACATAGTTTGTAGGAAAATATTTTGGAATAAAAGACTGACTCTTATCTGATTTCATTTATATGAGAAATTGCTTTGATTATTAGTAAGATTTTTTTTTTCTTATAGGACTTGAAAATTAAAAGTATTTGATACACACTTATGTAGGAAAAAACGTTAATACCATTTTTGTCCATGGAAAAAATCTTTTTTGTAATAAAGGGATGTACAATACCCCAAATAGACAGATTCTGTCAATTCAGAATATTCTGGTTCCAGGTTAGGCACTGGTAAGAAAAACAAAAGGGCTTTCACTGCAACAGCCAATAATCCTGCAATAGTTAAAGATCTTTTTTTCTAATCAGCAGCACTTGATAACACTGCTTATAATTTTTATGGAAATGTTGAGTGCTCCTAGGAAGTGTTAATGACAACAGGAGCAATGGGTGCTTTCGTGTGGTTGTGACATGAAGATCTCACCTGTCTCCTCTGATCTCTCTGATGTAGGTTGAGGAGGAGTCTGAAGCAACGACAGAATTGTTTGAATGTTAAAAGCCAGGAGTTACAGGATGTGAAGATTTGGCCATTATTGATTTTCTTTTTCTCAAAGCTTACAAAGAAAGATACTGGTATCCCTTTGGATATGTTGTCTGTGTCTTTTTAATCTCAAAACCAGACAAAATTAAGTATGTTGAACTTAACACTGCTTTCTAAGAACATTGGGAAAAATAAGGGGACTGCCCATTTATTTATAAGCAATGCTTTCTCTCAAAAGCATGTAAAAACATCAGCACATGCTGGGTCAAACTGGTTGCCTAATTCTTAAGCTTCCTCAAGAAATGCACTGGTTTTAGCCAGTGCCTTGCCTGGCAGCTGCTTCCCTCCCTCCATGGTACTCAGCAGTTGTGCGGAGGCGTGTTCACAGTACAGTCATGGAGTCATTAAGGTGGAAAAAGACCTCTGAGATCATGCAGTCCAACTGTAAACCTAACACTGCCATGTTCACCACTAAACCATGGTGTGGTGAACACCAAACCACACATCTACACATTTTTTAACATTTTCAGGGATGGTAATTCCACCATTTCCCTGGACAGCCTGTTCCAATGCTTAACCACCCTTCCAACAAAGAATTTTTTCTCAACAGCCAATCTAAACCCTCCCTGGTGCAACTTCAGGCCATTTCTTCTTGTCTTGTCACTTGTTACTTGAGAGGAAAACTAACCCCCACGTGTCTACAACCTCCTTTCAGGCAAAAAGAAGCTATTAGCACATGATTTTTGAGAAGATCTGTAGTCCTAAAAAATAATTTCCATCATTTGGATTTTTCCAAGTTCTGGTGAATAATGTGGAACAGTTAGCAGAAGAGGCACGAAAAGATTAATGATGTCTGTGCTGATTAATTTTTTGATTGGGAGTATCGTTCATTAATTTAACTTCAAATTCTGTTTGTTTGGCTGCTTTACACTAGTTTGAGTAATTAAATAAATGCTTGAGACTTCTGATATAGAAAATTCTAACCCTACAGGTAAGGAAAGGAAAGCCCAGATTACAAATTGCCCCTGGGAAAAGACCTTTCCTAATGAAGTTTCTCTGTGTGAATGGCAGCTCAGCATCTTGTGCTTACAGCCCTCTCTGAAATAAGAAAGGAATTTTTCCTGAATAATGAAATCCGGATCTGTCTTTTTGCATGGAATGTTTTGTGTATTTTGTGAACATTTATAAAGATAATTTGGTAGAGATGGTTAAAATACATTTAAGTCCTGCATGCATTCTCCCCTTGAATAACAAGATCTTCATCTTCATTATAAAGAACAAGACCTCCAAAGCTAAGATAGTAAATGAGTGGTACTGTAATGCTGAGGTGCCAATTCCCCCCACTGGGAGAAAACTCATGGGTTGATATAAGACAGTTTAATAGGGAAAGCAGAAGCCACACATGTAAGCAGAGCAAACCAAGAAATTTAGTCACCACTTCCCATGGGCAGGCAGGTGTTCAGCCATTGCCAGGAAACCAGGGGCTCATCACATGCTGTGGTTACTTGGGAAGGCAAACGCCAAACATCCAAACATCCCACTGCTTCCTCCTTCTTCCCCTACTTCAGGTACTGAACAAGATGTCATATGGTATGGAGTATTCCTTTGGTCACTTGGGGTCACCTTCCCAGCTTACCACGTTGTCAGTCCCCATGTCCCCAGTCTCCTCACCAACATGGTAGTATGAAAAGCAGAAAAGGCCTCATCTCTGTGCGAGCCCTGCTCAGCAATAACAAAAAACATCTCTAGATTATCAACCCTGTGTTCAGTACTAACCCAAAATACAGCCCCATACCAGCCACTGTGAAGAAAATTAACTCTACCCCAGCCCAACGCAGCATATAAGGCTGGTGCATAATTTGCCTTCAAAATGAGAACATTCCAAAACGAAATAAAGCTCAGATGTGCAGCTGTTAGTCCCTTACTGAAATCAGTACTAGCCGAGCATGATACTTCTTATTCTAGCTGTAGTCACAATGATATTCAGGTCGAGAAGGACAAAAAAGCATACATTTAAAAAAAAAGTTGAATCTTTAAGCAATTTCCAAAGAAGAATGTCAATAGTGTTGATGAGCATGTTCACAGTGTCAGCTGCTGATTGCTGACTCAAAGCAGCACATTGGGAAGTCACTGCCTGATCTCTATATCGTGGTGTTATCTTTGCATCTTACACTTCCCTCTGCCTTACACACACCCATTTAAAACTATTTAATGGATTGTTACTATTTGTTAATGTGGGTTATGCTGTGTAAGCCACCTAGAGCATGGCATATTTTTCATAGGTTCTGAGTATTTCTGGATTAAAGGTTTTAATTTCTTGTATGATAAATAAAACATTGAAGACCTGAATTAATTACTCCTGATGCAACACGTGCCATGGGGTTTCACAGAGAGAATCCCACAGCCAAGCAACTCAAGTCTAGCTACAGCAAAGCCCTAAGAAAGTCTTGATACCCTGGTCTAACATTTATGTACACATACACACCCCCAGAATGGAGCCCTTCTGATACATATTTTAGAAGTAATTTTTAAAGTAATTTTTAAAGTAATTACTATGGAGAAAATGCTATAAAAAGTGTATTGACACACTGTAATATTACATATTTAACATAACTGTGGAATATGCTATGGTTCTACAGTACATTATCAATATGGCATTTGAAACAAGGGGCAAAAAGTATTTAATTGGAAGTCTTCAAAATATTTGTTTGGATTTGGAATCCATTATGCTAAGATTTCCCCAAGAAGCAAAAGTTGTTAACTACAACTTATTTTT
Organism: Hypocryptadius cinnamomeus; assembly: GCA_013400635.1. Taxonomy (NCBI): domain Eukaryota; kingdom Metazoa; phylum Chordata; class Aves; order Passeriformes; family Zosteropidae; genus Hypocryptadius; species Hypocryptadius cinnamomeus. The sequence goes on along the minus strand of VYZP01018027.1, from coordinate 5,367 downwards.
ATTCTCCTGTGGCTGTGTCCTGCCTTTGATTTGCTCCCAGGCTACAGCTGGAATCTGTGAGACCTGACCAGATACAATCTGTGTGTGGCTTCCTGCCGGAGCTGTTTTATTCAGACAAGCAATGTTTCTGTTAGTTTCTGTCAGAAGCACCAATAACTGCTGCACCACACCAGCAGGCAAGCACACTTGAGAAATCCTTATACAGAAATGGGAATGGGAGAAAATTAACAAATTGGAAAGAAATACCCTGAATGTTTGTGCTGAATTGTAGCCATAAAACCAGAAACTAATTTGACATAAAGGGAGCAGAGTGTACCTGGAAAAACATCATTCTGTCTCTGGTAGAACTTCTTCTTACCTAAATCACACTGGAAATCTGTGACTCTGGCAGTTTTCAGATTTGAGATATACTGTGGAAGGTAAGGCAGGAAAAGTAATTCTCAGTCATTTGTCTGGGAAAGAAGAAACAGCTGCAGCCATTTGTTACAGCTTTAGATTTAAATAGTGGGTTGATTGAAGAAAATAATCACTGGATGTCTTTGTGCTTATAACAGAGGAGGTGTCATCTGATGGGAGAAAGTCTTGATGGAGCAAAGAACAACTATTTCTACATTTCTATCTCTTTGGGTTTTCAAAATGTGTTTAAAGCGCCCCTTTTTTGGTAACAAGGCTAGCAGCCAGAGTGGTGTCTCCAAACACCGCTCAATTTCTTACTGTGCAGTCTCCCTAATCACACTCTGCAATAAGGTGGATTTGGCATTGTCTAAAGATGGTAATGGGAGTTCCACCACCACTTCTCTTCCAATGCCTTCCCCTGGATTTGCTGCACTGAGGCAGAACTCTGTGTACAGTGGGAAACTCCAAAAAATACTGTGTCATGAATCCAATCAGAGCAGAGCAGAGCACAGCACTCACAGTCTGCTAACTTAGGGTGGCTGGGAAGTCTCAGGGTGTTGGGACACCTGCTGTTAAGTTCTCTGTCAGTGACATAGTTGAGCATCCCACGGCCTAGTGAGGAGAAGCCCTCCTTGAGAAGGTATTTTTTAGGTGGGCAGCAGACCAAGAAACCTCCTTGGGGCGTGGGAGAGCCGATCCCCAGAGCTGTGTGCTGGTCTCAGGCAGTGTGTGTTCGGCACTTACAAGATGACAGAGGAGCCCCATGGAACTGAGGCTGGAAGGCAAATCTCCCTGCTCCCCAGGGAGTCTGGGATCAGTTCTTCCACATCACTTCCCAGAGTCAGAGTGTTTTCAGTACAAGCTTAAGGATATGTTCAAGAACTGCTTGTTTGAGCCCCAGAGGCTGATTGAGTGGAGGGATGTCTGTCGAGTGCATTTTTAAGAGGTTTTGACTGCAGAAAGGATTCAGCAATGCTCACTTGGGCTGGAGGCAGCCCTGGAAACCTTGGGGCCAAAAAACCACGGCTTAGCAGGGCGGCTTGGAGGCTCCCCCACCGTCCTCCAGAGAAGCAGTGTTTTCATTCTTTTGCACCCTGGAGGCCAAAGGATGATCTGTGGTGTGGGTGAAGTCCATCATCGTGCCCCTGTACAGACTGACAAGAGTAGCTTTTGTCAGAGTAGCTCCTCATGGCTGAAGGGAAACCCCCACCGAGGCTGCCAGCACCAGGCAAAGGTAAACGTTGAGGTACAGTTTCAGTACTCAGATTTAGAGACGAATTTAAGTACTTAACTTTGGATTTAGTGCTTAAATTCAGAACCGACAGCATTCCTTGCCATCCAGCCCTCCCCGGCGCGGCGGAGGCGGCTCCTCAGGGCCGTGGATGGCAGCCAGAGGGCAGAAATCGTGGCGGGGCCTCGGCGGGGCGGTGGGGCCGGGCGGGGCAGAGTCCCGCCCGCGGGCAGCGCCGGCCCGTTCCCTCCAGAGCGGCGCTGGTGGAATTCTCGGGCCGGAGAGTTAGGCTGGGATGCGCTGGCGGCTGCGGCGGGCGCTGTGCGGGCGCTGCCGGGCCGGGCCGGGCTCAAGGCAGGTGTCCGGCTCCCTCTGCGCCGCTCCCGCCCCGCCGGGCCCTCACCGGCCTCGTCCCTCACCGGGACTTCCAATTATCGCTAAACTTTAAGTCCTTAATTTTCTTGGCTGCAAACCCGGTAACGAATCGCTCAGACTTTGTTTTTCCACCGCTCCCGGGGCTTGATTTATTGTGTCTCTCTTATCGCACGATCGGGCTTCGTTCAAAATGTTATTCTGGGCTAATTCCATACCCCGGTATTTATTTTGACTGTCCCTTCTCATTAGCGTTACTGATTTTTAATCGCTCCCCGTTCCCGGTTAAATCCCCTCTCTGCCCGCCCGGGCTCTTCTCATCCCGTTCGTGTTTCCATCCCGTGTGGGTCGGTCCCCGGCGCGGTGCCCGGGCAGCCACGACCCGCTCCCCCCGCGGCTGCGGCACGGAGCCTCGCCCGGGGGAACCCGCTCCGCCCGGGGACATCCGCGAGCCGGAGATGCGGCGGCGGAGCGAAGAGAAAGGGCTTGCTTTTAACAGGGCATCGCCTGAGCTCCCAGCCCAGCGATTAAATTTCTCTCCTCCAGCAACACCGTTACTTTATCCTAAGAAAAACAGCGCGAGCGGGGCGAGCGGCGGCGGGACCCGCACGGACCCGGGGCCGGGCGCGGGGGAGGGCGGGGGTCGAGGGGAGCGTGAGGCGATGCCGCCCCGACAGCTCCGTGATTGATGACCCACCCGCCCGGGAAGGGGCGGTCGCTGTCGCCCAGGCTGGAGGGGGGAGCCCGGAGGCCAGGTGCGACACAGCCCCGCCGCACCCACCGGCCACGGCTTATAAACACCGGGGCCGCGCGGGGCGCGACGCGACGGGACGGGACGGGACGGGACGGGACGGGACGGGACGGGACGGGACGGGACGGAGGCGCCGGGAAGCTCCGCACGGGCGGCAGCGGTAAGTTCATCCCCGGCCGGGCACCGCGGGGTCCGGCCGGTCCCGGGCAGCCGGGATGCGGGGCCGTGAGCGCCGGTGCTGCCCCCGCACACCGACAGGCAAGTTGCTGTTTCTCTGCTCCGGAGAAAGGGTTTTCGGTACTTCTTACCGGAGTTACACGGAGGGCAAGGCCTTTTTAAAGCCGATGCAAAATAATTCGGATTCGCTGTATTTTGCCCCCTAAGGAGTGATGGAAAAGTTTATCTAAGGTTTCCACCTGTTTGTTTTCAGTTTGTGCACTCCGCTCTGGCGTTTTCCATCTTTTCCTTGTCTGTGTGGGCAGGTTGCTTTCATCGCCATTTCATTCACACAGAATATAAGACTAAAATAAAAAATGCATCTGCATGCATTAGAAATACTGCACTAGAAGTGCTTTAGAAACAACAAAAATACATTAACTTACTTTCACAGCCCTGTCCTCAACTCTCAGCATACCAGGTGGCAAGTGGGTGCTTGCAAAAATTACTGCGATTATTTTAAAAACCAAACCTTTTTCTTATAAAATTTTAAAAGGGAAATGACTGTTCCCAGAGGCTTTTTATTTACTTTAGGTTTTAGCAGCATTTTTTGGACCATGAGGTTTTGGCAATGTCTGGGTTTGAAGCACCTGGAATGGATGTCCTGATTACTCTGGGGAGAAGAGTGATGCTGCCCAGTCCCAGTGTGCAGCAGGAGTGATCCTGGCTGTGGATCCAGGAACCACCATGATTTGGCTACACATATGTACATACCTACAGCAGATCCCTTGTTTTGTGTAGCAGATTATCCCAGGCCATTTGCTGTTTGTGTTTGATGGGAAGTCTGACAGCGGAGGAATTTAATTCAGAGTGAAATGTCTCATTTCTGCAGCTGAAATTTCGTACTTTTTTTCCACAGGCTCAGGATTTTATCTCATATAGATGTGAAGCTCCTAAACCAGAAACTCCTATTTCCAAGGGCACTCTAGGAGATGAAGTTTTTAGGTACGTGCATTACTATGTACTGTACGTTACTCAAAGTCATTTCAGTTCTAAATGTGGTTATACACCAGCACAGCAAAATCAAAATGTGTGTAAACCAGCCCTAGTCCAGTATTTCAGTAGAGGAGCACATATTTTTACTAACCTAGTCTGTCCCTATCCTTGNAAATACTCTGCAAAATCAACAGCTAATTCTTGTAAATGTATATATTCAGTCATTCATATGCACCATTGTTATTTAAACTTTTAATTACACAGTATTTGGATGAAATTAAAAGGTTTAATAACTTGTTCCTGCCCTTGTCTAGCCAGGCTGTCACAGGAACAGACACTCCTAACACGTGAAAGCCAGGACCTGGGACACCCACGAGGGCTGCTTGGCTGAGGACAACAGGATCAGGTATTATTCCAGCTAAGAAGTGCTGCACTTCGGGGAATATTGATTGAATTGCATTTTTCTGTGGAACTGAATGAATTAAAGGAGTGTGAGTTGTATTACAGGCAGAGCTAATTGACCAGCTTTACAAAAAGCTAAGAAAAGACCTTGAGGTCACTGTTTTCACCTTTTCTTTAAATAATTTTTTTTTTATGTTTTCAAAAGGTTATTTTGCCCCCCAATGGCCAAAATACACCTTACAAAATTCTTTTGAAGTTTGAAAATGTAGATGAGAAAGGACAAGCATGCAATTTCTTTAGTAAGGTTAGGGGTGGGAGGACAGGAGAAGTCAGTTCCTGATCCTTTAAAATGCTGGGCCAAATTATGCCCTTCAAAAATTGAGTCCGTGCTCTGTGTCTTCACTTACTAATGCATTTGAAAATGGTATTTTTCTTTTCATAGTCCATGGAACACTGATCACCTATAAGACTGTTCATAAAATGATTGCAGCAAAAATAGAAAATAAACTAACAGTTCACATCCCAAATCATAGAGTTTTAAAGACTGCCTTTAGCCTAATTTTTAGTTGATTGTAAATGGAAGCCACTGTGGCAGTGCCTCTGGGTGGTGCCTGTTGGGTTTTGTCTGAAGTCTTCTCTGGGCTATGAGTGACTCAAAAAATTTGTTCTGTGTAATGCTGCCAAAAAAATCAAATACCGATCGTTGCGAAGATTTTAACTTCTGTTCTGTACCCCTGTGTGGTGCTGTATTCGTAAGCAGCGAGTGGAAAAGCGGCTCACAGAGCTGCATTCCAGATTTTCCTAGCACAGGCAATGCCTGCGTTTCTGACCATCCTTGTATCCAGCACGTGCTGGCTCCAGCTCACCGCAGCATCTTACTTTAGAGATGCTCTCGTTGCTTGCAGGACCCTCCCTGCCGGGCACGTCACCGATGGACTGCGGGCACTTAGCAGAGAGCAGCGAGGAGCTCTCCAGCCCGGGCGCAGAGCGGAATTCCCTGCCGCCCTCCTGTGCCGGCGGCAATTCCTGCCCGCCGCCGGCGGCCGCGCCGCTCCGGGCCGGG
>VYZP01018026.1:0-47531 GCA_013400635.1 Hypocryptadius cinnamomeus | reverse complement strand
GTATAATCTTTTATTTCTTTTGGATTCACTTCTATTAATAGATTCCCAAGGACCAACAGTAGTGAGAAATGGCTTTTCTGTATTTTCATAGTCCACTGGTGTCATGTAACCTAATTGACACTTTAAGTATAAGCCTGGAATTTGCTGATTATGATGACCAGCTTTTCCTGAATTTCCCATTTCATTTAAATTTTCAGTCTTTTTCATAGCATTTACTAAAGATATTCGGTTATTTTTTAAAAACTTGCTTTTCCTTAGGTCCACAAAGAATGTCTGTTTGTGTGGTGACAAAGACAAAAATGATGCTCTTCTGTAAGAGATCCTTAGAGAAATTTATTTCAAATACTGTGTGTTGCACCCAATCTCAATCTCAGATGAAGTCAGCAGGAGCTTTTGTGGACACTCATGAGCTAGATTTTATGCAGTCAACCTGGGAATGAGAGTAGTGTAATTGTGCCAGGCTGGAGCACAAGCATGAATTACACAGCCTGTCTGGAAAGCTGGGTGAATAATGGACCAGCTAGCCTGAGCTAACCTCTGTGCTGCTTTGGCTGCACTTTGTCAGAACTCAAGTTAGCTCGTTTAAAGCTGACCCTGGCAGGCTGACACACGCTGTGGTCTCACTGTGTCCTCACACCATTAAGTGCAGTGAAGACCCATCTTTGCTCCTCCTTACTGCAGCTGAAACACGTTTCTCAACCAGATTTGTTATGAAAAAAGCAGCTGATTCAGGAAATCTTAACCTCATTAATGCTGACAGCAAAACTCTTGCTCATTCTGTCGGGGGATGGGATGTCACCCCACAAATGTGAAAATTGCTCATTTCTACATCTCTTAAAAGGTACCCTTTTTGTGTATCAAGGAAAACTTCTCTATATTGCAGTGGCAGTCAGGAAGGGATCTGCTTATGTTAAGCATTTTCCTTACTAAGCCAATGGGACTGAAAAAAATACATTTCTATGGCCTTTCTGTTGCTAAGGAAAATATCTCAGAATAGTGAGTGAATCTGGCAAACTAAAATCATATTACTTGGGGTATTTTCACAGTTAAATGTTCAAGAACTTGGTACGAACTCTGCTATGTGTCTCTGTTACTCAAAACAGGCCAATTGCTTTAGTCAAAAGTGAACACATCCAGTTGTTGATTAGTTACAACACGAGGATTGATGGCTTGTTTATCCAAATGTTACAAATTCTCTGGTTTTCAGTTTTCCTTTTGCGGTAGCTGTTGCCTCTGCTATATAAATGTGGTTACCAAAATGTGGTAACTATATAAATGAGGGAGAGAGCCTGTGGTGATACGGATGCAAAATATGCAAACAACTTCAGCTAAACATAGCTTTACCATCGTTTTGTTATATAAATGTCAACTTAAAATTAAATGTTATGGAAACATTTCTTTTATCTTTATGGACTCTACCAGCTGCACAGTTTTCTCAAGTACAGTTTACATTTATGATGTTGTTTAAATCTATCACATACATTCAACATGCACAGAAGAATTTTTTAAAAGCAAGCTGTTTGCATTTGTGCAGTAATTACCCAAGGTCCAGCTTCAGTCTTCCATAAGCAAGACAAGTTTCTGCTGACTCTAGGGGGACCAGGAGTCACTGAAGCTGTGAGCAGCAGTTTGATTTTTCCAGAGATTAACAAGCTGAAGACTTTTTACATTTGTTTGTTGAGGAACTGTGGTATCCTGGGGTGCATTAGGAAGAGCATTGCCAACAGGTCGAGTGAGGTAAACCTGCCCATCTACTCAGCTCTAGTGAGCAAAATCTGGAGTTCTGTGTCTGGTTTAGAGCTACTCAGGACACAGGAGATAGGGAGCTCCTGGAGCAGGTTGAGCAGAGGACTGTGAAGGGACTGGAGCATCTCTCTTATGAGGAAAGTCTGAGAGAGTTGAGCCTGTTCAGCCTTGAGGAGAGTTGACTGAGAGGGGACCTCATCAATGTCTGTCAGCACCTGAAGAGAGGGTGCCAAGAGGAGGTTTCCAGGCTCTTCTTGGTCATGCCAAGCAACAGGACAAGAGGCAATGGGTGATAACTTATACACAGGTAGTACCACCTGAATATGAAGAAGAACTTCTTTATTGTGTGGGTGACTGACACCAGAACAGATTTCCCAGGGAGGATGTGGAGTCTCCCTCACTGGAGATATTTAAGAACCTCCTGGACACATTCCTCTACCACGTGCTCTGGGATGACTCTGAGCAGGGAGGTGGGACCAGATGACCCACTGTGGTCCCTTCCGACTTGACCATTCTGTGATTCTGTGACCCACACTGTATCTTGATTTTACAAATCATGGACAGATTTCAAAATGTATTTGCCAATTAGAGATTTTTTTCCCCTTGGATGTTTTGTAATGCCATTCCAAATACTGCATTTTAGCCCCATTTTTCCTCCATACATCTGATATGAGTCTTACCTAGAAACTGCAATAATAAAAAAAAGCAGTTTTAAAATTAAGTTTTGTGGTCCCAACCAGCTCCTCTGTATCAAGCAGGTTATAAACATATTTTGAAATAGCAGTGTCTCTTTATGTAAGAACAATATGCTATTTCCCTGTGGTGCAAAACAGAAATGTTAGGTACTATACATGCAGTTAAAGCATTTGAGTGGCTCAGCCTTGTAGTGTAGCTGTCTGCACAGAACAGATCTGGTCATGAAGCTACAGAAGCTGGCAGATGGAGATTATTCTAGACATATCACCTCACTGTGAGTCATGGAAAATAGACACCAGCATTCATTAATGCTGCAAACCTGCTTGGCCTGACATGGGCTGGGTTCAGTGATCATTGGATTAGAATTTGGAAATCAGAGCTCACTTCTGTTTGTAACTTCCCTAGTTCCTGAAAAATTATTTATTTGGTAGTAACACATAATAAGTATTTAAAAAGTCAAGATGCAAACAGATTAAATTAACAGGAATGGTGATTGACAGTCACTCAGAATGCCACACAGAGGTGGCAACAGGGCAGGTTCTAAGGAGTAGGTTCAGGTGAACAGATGAAAATATACATCTTCATAGTGCTGCTTCGTAGATTTTGTAAATCATTCACAGTTTGTATGCATGCTTAAAGTTTCCAGAACTGAGATTAACAACCTGATAGCAGCAGAGTTGTTCAGATCCTCAGTCTGAGGTTTGGGAAGCCCCTGAGCCACAGCCTGCTGGTAAAGAACCAGCTTGGCTCCTCCACAGTCTTCCTTTCATATCTGCTACCAGCCACTACTGCAAGGGCTGGACAGGCTTGGCTGGGCAGGTATGTGATTGTCCAGGCAGTGAAATGGCAAAGAACTTCATAGCAAACTCTATGCCATGAGAAAGCAGACTCATATGGACTTGAATTACCAAGGTGACTTTTTTTTTTAAAGTCTAGAAAAATCAAATTATTTAGAGAAACTTTCAAGTGCTTCATTTAGCTGTCACCTGATGGACATTCAGCCAGCCACAGACTTCCAGAGGCAACTGGCAAAAGCAACTGAGTGGGACAGTTTGGAGTTTTTTGTTTTGGTCTGTGAAGAAAAATCAAAGACTTTTAATTCCCCTCTCCCCTTTCCTCTGAAGCAAAAAGATGCATTTTACTTCTTGTTAAGTGTTAGAGATCAAATCTAGAGCTAAGAAAAGGTCTTCCTGCAGATCAAATTGTCAGGGACTCTACACCCAGGCCATGGTCTGACTGCATAGCCCTTTCCATATGATGCCTGCAGCTGCAGGGCCTTGTGGATGGGCTGTGCTATTCCAATATCCCAAAAACATGGAAAAGTTCAGTCTCATGAAGTGCTGCAGCCACTTATACTCTTCAGAGGCCTGGCTAAGTGAACTCCTGGTCACACCCACTCATAAGCTCCAAGAATTATGTGAATATTTATTTTTTAAAGTAATTCTCTCAGATGGTCTACATTTGTGCAAAAGCCTTCCAGCCACCCTGGTTGTGCTTGCATTACAGCACACTGGCTGAAGGCTGAAGTAGCCTTTTTGTCTTCAAACAGATCCTGTATTTCTCTCATTATAAATCCTCACTCTTCCCCTAAACTCAAAAAAGCTGATAAGATGGGCAGGTGTAGCATGTGACCTACTGGACACAGCTAAAGGAAATGCATTGTGGAAAGACATCACACATCTGCTAAAGAGATGATAAATACATTTCCAAATGAAAGTGCTGCACTGCTGGACATCCAAACCTCTGCCTGGGCATTTAATCACTGTATTGAGCCTCAAAAGATCTTCATGGGCAAACAAGTACTCCTAAGTATGGCAGCTCAAAACAGCTGCTCAGGGATTCCGTGTCTGAAGATACCAGCTAATTGCTGGAAAATCCTTCAGTGCTGAGAACTCATTCAGTGCTGGTAAAGAAGTAATAATTTATATAATAAATATATCATTAACATGCACCCTTTTTTACTTCATTGGCACAGGTTTGGTGATATTTTTTGTCTTTTCAGTAAGATAAGATAAAACTGTATGACAAGATAAAAGGAATATGAACAAGTAAGTCAAGTTACAGCAAAGTAAACCCATGTCTGTCATTACAGTAAAAACAGTGGTTTAGCTTTGTTCTTGCCTGGGCTGGAGGAAAAATGACCAGCAAAATAATGGGAAAGAAAGTGCTAAGAATAGAAATGCAAGTAATGAGAATATTACTGAGAACTGTGAAGTTATTTTGAGTCCAGGGGTCTTGATATTGAGACTAGATCACCTTTAAGGTGTCTTTCAACCCAAACCATTCTATGATTCTGTGATTCTGCGATTCTGTGAATCTGTGATTAAAGTTAGTTTTACAACTAGAAGAAACAAACTCAGTGAGGTTATTGGGATAAGCAGGAACAGCTGTGAGAGAATAGCACCAGAAGGATGAGAATGCCGACTATCCCATCATCCCAGCTCATGAAGACAACTTGTTCTTAACATAGTAGATTGAGTGACGCAGTCTGGTGAGCTGGTAAAAAGCAATAACAAAACCACTTGGTGATTAGACTTCGAGGAGTAATGTGATGCTCAGTGTTTCTTATCTAAGAATTGGAAGTACATGTTAGGAAAAAAAACATAACTGTGCAGGCAGTCAGGTGTTGTACCAGGCTGTCCAGAGAGGTCACAGCCTCCTTCCCTGCAGACACTCATCACTCGACTGGACACGACCTTGAGCAAGCTGATGTAATTGAACTTGCTTTCTGCAGGGCTAGACAAGATAACTGCTGGAGGTCCCTTCCAGTCAACACAGGACTGTGATTTTTATGAATTTCCTTTGTAAAAGAAGTCAGTATAACTATTGTTTCATTAGAGATTAATATGCTGATTCTAACAGACAGGTTATTGGTTATTTATTTGCCTGTGATTGTCTGAGTTCAGTGATGCTCTGGGCATACTAAAAAGCTATTTATTTCATACAGTTTTATGGGAAGGTTTGGCTAAATGATCTTCTGTTGCTTTGGTTGATTGGGTTACTTTTTTATCTGTGTGCTCTCATATGAATGGATGGATACTGTTACATGATTTTTCAGTTAAATCAAGATACCCAGTCCTGTTCAACATTCATTCTGTAAAGCTACGTAAATAAACGCTCATAATGGATCACAAAATATGTGAAAAGAGCAGAATTTGGTTTTCACACATAAATATATAAAATGGTTTTGGCTCACCCTGAATCCACTCCCACTTGTCAGGCTATCTGAGGAATTAGGAGACAGGCAGACATGCATCTCTGTTGGAAAGAGAAAAACAGTGCTCTCACTACAAGGAGGTGCAGTCAGCTGGTGTATCTCAATTAAGAACAATTCCTGGCTATGCTGGAAGTGCTCTGTCTGGGTGCCATACATAGCTTATATCACTCCTAGCCTAGGAAGGACAAATTGTCAATTCTACCAAACTTCTCCTGTTCACTTGAGTTAATATTTTAAAGACAGTTATGAATTTAGACTCTCAGAGGCTCATAATTTGCAAAAGCTCTTCATTGCCTACCCTGTACTGATTTTTAATGTGAACCTTTACGAGTCGTAGGAGGCAAAATTACCATGTATCTCAGCTTCACATTGTTCATACAGGAAAGCAACACTGCTGTGTCTTATGATGGAGTTGTCTGGACTGAGTACACTGAAGAGAGTATTGTGCTGTGTTGGGAGTCACAGAGAGGTGTTCCTTTGGCTCTCAAAGAACCTGGAGTCATTCTTAGCTAAAATTTACCAACTAACTGGACCTCCATGTACTGACAGAGGTGTTTTTCTCCTTCTAACAAAGATGCATGTCTGCCTGTTCCCCAGTTTTGGGAAGTTACAATCCTGTTTACTAGTGTGGTCCATGCGACTACTGAAGGCTAATACTTTGTATATTGAAGCTCCAAGCAACTGACTTCATCTGTGTGGTTAACAAAGACATCTCCAGGACTTCTTCTCCAGCCTTGGAAGCATGCAGTGTTCAGCAGTATGTACTCACAGTCATCTCTGATCAAACTGGAATCACAAACATGGAATCACAGAATCATAGAGTGGTTTGGGTTGGAACTGACCTTTAAAGATCATTGAGGCTGGGACACCTGCAACTAGATCAGATTACTCAAAGCCCCATCCAGCCTGGCCTTAAACACTTAGATAACTGCTTACAAGGTCATCCTAGTTGAAAGCAGACTTATCTGCTAAAATGAAATTCATATAAGACTATCTCTGTGCCTGCAACTTGTCTGATAAATGCAAACTTGTTTCACACAAATTTCTGAGCAGAACAATTTTGGCAAAGAGTGAAAGCCACTGCAAGATAAAATGTTGGAAAGTAAAAGCAACCTCATGTGTGGTTTCGAACAGGCAAGCAGCAGCTTTAATGTGTTTAAGATCAAAGGGCAAGTTTTTCCCCGTATGGAAAATAGGTGATCACTTTGTGTATTTAACATTCTGCATAAGCACAACAGTTGTTCCAGAACCTTTGCAACTCAGCATTTAATAAAACAGCTCATTATTGAAACAGAAACATTATTGCTGCCAAAGCAGTGCATAAGCACTGGTTTAGCACATGGAAGCCAGAGGTGTGAGCAGCAGCCTGACAGACGCCCCAGCAGAGGCGGGCACACGAGGTGCTGCCCTCCCACACTGCCGTCCCTGCTGGTGCTCTGCAGCCCCACCTTGCAGGGATTTCAGAATATCTTGTTTGGTGCATGGAAGAAATTATGTAACACTCTTTCCAGCAGGAGTGATTAGGAGATAAAAGACCCTGAAAAATAGAGTAAAAGAGTCACATCACTGGGCTTTGACAATAGAGACTCAGACGGAATAAAGGCTTATTGTGAAAAGTGTTACATCTTGCTTTAGGTCTCAAGACCTAGACAGCACTGCAAGAAGTTTTCTGTTCTCAAAGTAGTGTGTGATACAAAGCCATAAGCTGTTTGTTGTACCCTCTCCAGCAAGACCTAGTGCTTGACAAAGTGTGTTTTTGTTCTGTGCTGTTAAACACAAAGAAACTTAGCATATGAGAAAATAGGTGGACACCCCACTGCCCCCTCAGTTTTGAAACTTTGTGCTTCTTTCCTGTCAATATTATATGGATGAGCATAGATAAGTGTTACTGTAAGTAAGTTAAACTCATGAAATTTTCATTGTCATTTGAACCTCGCAAGATGGGGTTCTTCTTTAACAATCTCACATGCTTCTGCCTTAGTACTGCTGCCTAACAACAAGAAAGGGCACTTCAGATTCCAGAAAGTGCAGGATTTATTTAGATTAAGGAAGACAAGACTAATGGTGTGGTATAAAACTGAACACCCTCGAGCTAAAGTGCCGTGATTGATTCCTAGAAGTAAGTTTAATACTAACAGTGCATTATGTTAGAAAAATATTCTGTGTTCCATTTATATCCTTGTTTACTACTGGGAGAAAACTGTAGGAAATTAACAGGATTTTCTCTGCTCTGGTGATATTTATGAGTCAGCTCATAATTCCCAACACAAGCCATGCTTCCACTGAAGTCAACTGTAAGGTTTCAACAAAAACCAAAACCCACCTATTAGTTGCTAGGAGTAAATAAAGTGAGAGAAAGAAAACCTAGATCTTGTTACATTGAAGAAATTTTTTTAAATGGTAATTCTTGATAACATTATGGCATATTTCTGCCAAATTTAATGAGCCCTGGCATTTGTGGCTGCTTTGATTTCTGTTGCAGCTGTGAGGGACATTGGGGCTACAAGGTAGCCTGGGCTTGTAAATATTGTTACGCTTACCACTTTTTTTTAATTCCATCATGAATATATGGGTTTTTTTCAGGATACACTTGCTCTTGCCTCATTCTCCTTTTTACCACTCCACAATGGAGTACTCAAAAATATTCTTCTGTATTTCAGTATATTAAATATGACAAATCATTCCTGTCTTAATCAACTTCCTGAATTGAAGCATCATAAAGTGATCAGATTAATTAGTATCTCTGATTTTTTATCACTTTGTACCATTCCTCCCACAGCCACCACAGGCTGATATAATGATGTGGTATAATACACCTCAAAGTTCTGATGTTTCCACTTAAAATGTTTTTTTCTTTTTTTTTAATTAAAAAAAAAAAATTTAAGTTTGCTTCATTTTCTTATCTACTATTCTGGTTGACATGTGAGATAACTGCATTTAGTGACAGCAAATAAATTGGAATCCCCATACAAAGCCAAGTATCCCATAGATTCTTCATCTATATAATGAACTTGAGCACTGCTACCAGAATAACTGTGTTATTTTGCAGCCTGGAAAGCTATTCTTGGAGAATTTGTGGGTACTTCTTTGTTCACATGTCTGGAAGGATAAAAAATTGTAGGAGTAGCCAGGGGTTGCTAAGATGCCTTCTTGAGAGATAAGGTGAAAAGAAATCCCGTTTGCTCATGTACCACAGTACAGTATCTTTGTATGACTGCCTTTGAGTGTCCTTTCCCCTGAAAAACTCCCTAATTGTCAATTTTGTTGACTATATCTCAATGAAAAGCAAATGTAAAACCAAAGCAAAATCCAGTGTATAATATACTACAGAAGAAAAATAAGAGAAATGAGGAAATTGATTTTTGTTCCAGAGCTCTTCAATAGGATGAAATATTTTAGGTGAAAATGCACAGCTGACTCAAGTGATTCCCACAGTATCAACTTCTCATAATCAAGCTGGGCTAATTGTCTTAATCCCAAGTTTTAATTAAAATATGTCAATCAGTAACATGAATTTGAATGATTAAATTTTCAATAGATTTTGTCCCCACCTTTACCTTTGATTAAGATGTAAAACAGTACTGAAATCACAGAATCAAAGAATATTCTGAGCTGGGAGGTACTCAGAGGGATCATCAAAGTCCAACTCCTGGCCCTGCACAGGACAGCCCCAAGAATCACACTCCATGTGCCTGAGAGTGTTGTCCAAATGCTTCTAGAACTCTGGCAGGCTGGTGCTGTGATAAATCCTCAGGATGTGAAATATCCTCACTGTAAATTACAGCTGATTTGCTAAATAGACTTGTTTGATAGTGTTTTTTCAACACAATGACTTGACACCCAGAAGTACCTATCTGTAGTAAAATATGTACAGGCAAGTCCAGAGAAAAATTTCATCCAGATACATGGTAACTCCCAGGCCAGACCCAGGAGCTGTCTAGGAAAGTTTTACCCAGGCCAAAATCATTCTGATGGCAGCCCTCAGCTTTTAATGCTGTGGCCTATCAGCAGCCATTGGGAGCATCGTTCCCTTTCACATTACTCAGGGATCCAGCTGAATCACAGTGAGTGGGATTTCCTCCGGAGGATAGGGTAGGCAGGCTGTTTTTCTCCCAGCACAGTGTGTTTCCCTCTTAGTTTTAGCTGCCAAAGCCAGTGTTGGCACCGTTGGCCACCGATGGTTGATTAGGCAATGAAGGTAACCCATGTCCAGCCCTGCTGCAGTAAATCACACCTTGGCTTTGCAAGAGCTGCACTCTGAGCACCAAGCAAAGGCAGCTCTTGTGGCATAAAAAATACCCAGCAGCCCTACAATCTTTCTGTTCTTTTAAGTTTGCTCTGTTACTTAAAAAAAGCCCAACCAAAGGTAGTGGCAATATTTTTATCTTAAATCCTGAAGACCCAAAAAGCTGATTTTATAGTGGATTATGCTGGTGATTGCAGAACACATTTCTTTCTAGCACATCTATATGTTTCTTATATTAAGAATTATTTTTCTCATTAGCAAGACATCTAAGTACAGTATGTTAGCAAACACTTTTAAAGAAAAAGGGTATTTGAGTAGTTCCCTTTTCCCTAGACTGTGAAGGTTGGAAAAAATAAACTAAAATAGAAAAATTACTTTAAAGAAAAGGTTATATAATGGTCTTCATTTCCCGAGCTTCGTATTGTAATTCCTTAAATTTTCCTCTATTTCATTAAAGTTTTTCTCTTAATTTTGTATATGTTCTTAAAAATTTATATAAATTCTACAACCTGTGCTCAGTGTTAAAGACATCATCATTTCTATTCCTATTTTAATTTTCTTGTGAAGTATCTGTGGTCAAGCAAATGTTGCTGCGTAAGCTGCCAGACTTGTCACTGGATGTTGGAGCTATGTGATGCAAAAGAAAAAACCTACAGAATTGTCTAAATAGAGATTTACTAAATTAAGCATTCACATTTGAAAATGTTGGTCTACAAAAAGACCTATGCTTTGAGAGTGATAAAAGGAGCATTTTGTCATTTTCTACAGTTTTGAAGCAAATCAGTATAATGCTTCCCAATCATTAAAATAGCTAAAATCTGGAGGACCACATGCTTTATTCTTAATTTTCTTTTATCTCCTGTTGAAGCAAATGAAAATAGAAAATATCTAGGTCACAAGTATCTCTGAGCACCAAGAAAAAGCATTTCTTGTTTTCTTTTCTTTTCTTTTGAGTGAGTGCGCTTGCTCAAGGAAGTACAATGCCTCCTTTTTCAGAACCCTGGAGAAACTTACCTTGATGTTTTATTTTTTGTCTATGATGGAATTGATTATCAAATGTTCATTTTTATTTGTGCCCCATAAGTACCTGAGCTATTTAATTTGCTTTGTTTTGATATTATCTCCTGTTATAGCCTCTTCATTGCTTTGTCAATAGAAGCCAAACACAATCACTCAACAGACTACTAAAAATACGATTCCTTAAAAATATGACAGAAAAGAACAACTTAGGTTGACAACACTTTTTTCCACACTGCAAATGTAAACCGTTTCATTCTTGATAAACTGTTCTAATTTTTAGAGAGAGTAAATAGCCCACAGTGGAATTAAAAATATTTTTGAAACAAAATTTATCCATTGCAGCCTGACAAAAGTCACCTTTCTAAAAAGTTGCTTCAGCAGTATGATCAGTCCTTTAAAAAGTCAGACATTAAATTCTGTTCAAATTTCTATATTTCTGAAAAAAAAGTCAGTAGCAGTTAACCCAAATAAATAATATATAAAAAGACAAGTTTGCTGCAATACTTTTATTTTTTCTCTCAAAAATTATTTATTAAGTTTCCTATCTAGTTTATTTTCCCATTCTAAGACTGTGAGGTCTTCATACTCTGCCTCTCCATGGCCAGGGTTGTACTATTTCCTGGTAGAAGGCAGTGCAGTATAAAGCCCTCAACATGCTACTCTTCCACTTGAAGAAAAGGTTGAAGTGCAAGTCATTTTAAAGGAAGTCTACAGAAGAAATTTATGAGCTTTTTCTATGGAAGAACGCTTATTCTCCATGCAGCTTTTGTCAAACATTCTTAACAAATTGTAATAACCTTTGTCATATCTCATTTTCCTGCATAAACAAGTCACACTGAAACTATAAATGATGGAAAATTTAATCCACATGGCTTGCACTATCAAAACTGTTAAACTGTATTCTTTTCCACCATGTCAGCAGTGCATTATCTGTTTTACAGGAATGTTGAAAAGATTACTTTTTAAGGGAGATACCACAGGACCTGTGTAAATGTCCGTCTCACGCCTGCATTAGATGACGTTTTCATTTTCAGCTCTTCCTGAAGCTAGGAAAATGCTTCAGTGTTTCTCTTTCCATAAGCTTTCAGAGAGGGCATTCCCACCCAGCTCTGATAACTGTGTGCTCAGGGGCACCAGGAAGGGCCCAGAGTCTGAGGGTGCTGTCAGGTTTGCGCTGCCTTCCTGCCTTGAGCACTCACGTCTGTTCTGGGATGGAAGGTGGTGCGCCAGCTCTCAGCTGAACACATGCATAATTCCTCCTCTGTGGGAACTTGGTGCCTTCAAAATTGTGTTTATGTATGAAAGTAACTCCTGGCCCAGGAGATGATGTTTTTTTCTTTTGTCTTCCCCAGCAGCTGCATGGGATACTGAATCTGTAAACTCTCCCTTTCACACATCAAGAGGCTTGAGAGTGCTGATAACATCTAGCCAAGGCACATCTGTCTTTTTCCTTTTTGTGAGAATTGTTCACCAAAATTAATAGTCCCCATGAAAGTGTAAAAGTGCTATGAAAGACTGTCTTTCCTTCCTTTTTTAATAGGGTTTTCTCTGGGTATTTTACCTATTTATCTAAAATTGTAATGTATCTATTGGTGCTATCCATCCAGTATAATCTTCAGCACATTTATTTATCTGATGCCTCACACAGATTTTTATGCATTCCAGGATTAAAAATAGTGTAAAGGCAGCACTTGGGTACTCAACTCAGCAAGATCCTGATCACTGTAAAGAAAGCATGGTCACTGCCTCTGGCTGTGGAAAGAATTACTTATGGAGGGGGTCAAATAACTTCTTTGAAGACTCAGACCTCATAAATGCAAACAACTTCCTTTAAATTTGCAAGTAACTGCATTAGTATACCAGGGAGAAAAGTAAGAACTACTTTTTGGTTGTAGTTAGAGTTAGCAAAAGCTTTCAAACATTTTCTACCTTAAATACAAAATCCAGGATAATGGCACTGCCAACGGTTTGCAAACAGTTTTGGTCATAATCCTGAATGCCCTTACCTGTATGGGGATTAAATCAGACCTCAAATAATACTGGAAAATAACTCTGGTGGTCTAATCGCTTAATTATGCCACTTTAACAGTGATATATTTTTATTATTTACAGAAGAGGCCACAAAAGTTTGCAGATGTTTAACTTTTGATTATTTTAATTCTAGCAGTAAGTTACACAGCAAAATAGCTCTTAAAGATCTTCCCAGGGTGTATTTTTTCTCCTCATGATACTCTTTGAGTAATGTTTTAACAATTGCTTTAAGCTGAACATCCTCTTTCATACAAACAGATCTTAAATCAAACAGTAGTAAAATTCTGCTGAAAATTATATAAATGGAGAATTGGTAGGTCCTAATTAACCAATTAGAAAAGTTTATGAGAGGGAGATTGATTAAATATCAAAGCTTCTGACTTATATTATCTTTCATAAACTGGCTTTTCTCCAATTAGTATATGCTTTCAGGAGCAAGGGAATAAGATGAAAGGATCTGCAACAAAACTGATTACTGCTGAAACAAAATGGAAGTTGCTGCTTTTCATAAAATACAAGGCTATGGCAGTAGTTGAATAATTTTATGGGAAGTTGCTGCCTAAGGCGTATGTTTTACTGTCTGATACTGAATGCATGAGGAAAAACCATCTGGTTTTTTCAGCCTGAACAATTATATGATCCAGATTGAATCACTAGAGGCCAAATATAATTGCTGTGTGTTTTGCTTTTTACTACTCTCTACCTACAGCAGCATGGTGTTGTACACCATGTATCATAAGACACAGTTCAAACGATGGCATGGGAAAATACTTTTTCTTCTGTTGAGGGTTATCAAATTACTATCCAGGGCTTAATGCAATCATCTGCACTTCATCAGTCACTGGAGAAATAATTCACAATAGGAAAGAACAATTTCTGATAAACCTTGACCACTGTGATGTTTGAACCTTAGGGATTTATTTTTGCTGGGCAGATCCTCATTTAACATTCAGCCAGGTGAAAGTTATTGCTGCAGCCTTCATGCCTTCAGCTCCAGCTGGGATAAAGGAGAGGTGCTTTCCTTTGCATGGCCTGAGTAAACAGATCGCACTAAACACATAGCAAGTGAATCCCCACTATTAGTTTACTTTGAAGGAAAAGCACTTCAGTGATACATAAACTACGGAAAATATTCCACTTTTGTTTCTAGTGTTGTGTTTTACAGCACCTAAATGCTTTTCATTTTGCCAGGATAGTGGGACTGGGTTTCTCCCCTCCATAAAAGTGCTTACAGTTTAATTTTAGACATAATGTGCTGAGTGGCACTGAAGGAAGTGTTCTGTGTTGGAGGGAGGAATGAGGGACTGAGGGGCAATATTTGAAAATGTGGGTGGATAAATACAAACATTTTTATTTTGTTCTTTAATAATAATAATAATAGTAGTAATGATGATGCTCCATACCCTTTTGAGTTTCTGGAAAAACTGAGAGCAAGAGTTATACAATTTGGGAAAAATTTCTTTCCAAGACTGTTTTTATGTATTGCTGTGAGGATTGTTTCTGCTTTTCATGGATAAACTGCAGAACTATATCAACCAGGTGCTAATCCACACTGCACCTGGCTTTCCTGAATATTTGCTTTTATTTTGATTAATACACTGCTTAACTGTACTCATTCCCTCTCCTGACTCACTTTTCCCATCTATTGTGAATAAACACCTTGCCCACAGTGATATTCTAAACCATAGTCCTGACAGACTATGGAAAGCAAGTGGTGGGTAAATGGACGATGGTTTTGTGTGGGATTGGGCTGTGACTTAAAAGGTTCAGGTTTATTCCACATGTAAAGACTTTCTGTGTAGCCTTAGGCAAGTCCCTTACCTTTACTGTGCCATGGTCTCCAACTGTGATATGGGAACAAGAAACTTTATTTTTTCCTGCTGTGTCTGTTTTCCATAATTGTGCTATAAGAAATCTCTTCCAAGTGAAAACTGGTATTGTGTGTTTGGATAAGACTCAGTACAAATGGGCTTCCAATTTAGTTGGTATTACAGGAATAAAATCAAACAAGAAATTTTTAATACCTAAACACAAAGGAAGTAAGCAAATGTCATTTTAATTGATTCAGGTCTAAAGAAATTCAGCAAAAGGAAATTACATTCTTTTACTGTAAATTCTTAGTCACTTAATTTTATTTTGCCCTCCATGCAAGCCTTAATGAGAAGAAACCGCATTTATGCCTATGTCAGTAGGATGTAATTATAGGGGGATTGCATCTGAAGGCTGTAGCAGCTGAAACTACCAGTAATGTTCTATGAGATTGTTCCATTTTTATAAAGTGAAGTGATGGGGAGAAAAATTGTTCACAAGGTGGATTTTTGTCACTTATCATAGAATTACAGAATCATAGAAAAATAGAATCACAGAATGGTTTGGAGTTGGAAGGGATGTTAAGATCATCCAGTTCTACCTCCCTGCCATGGGCAGAGAACCTTCCACTAGACCAGGTTGCTCAGAGCACCATCCAACCTGACCTTGAACACCTCCAGGAATGGGGCATCCATGAGTTCTCTGGGAAATCTGTTCCAGTGCACCCTCACAGTAAAGAATTTCTTCCTAATATCTAACCTAAATTCTACATCCTTTAGCTTGAGGACTTCCATAGGTAATGGAAGGCTGATCAAAGGTAGGCTTCCTGGAGCCTTCATTTCTGAGGGGATTGGATCAAGGGAACCTTGATTCTCTCAGTCTGTCTTCACAGGTGAACTGGTCCAGCACTGTGATCAGTTTAGTGGCTCTCCTCTGGCAGATGTCCCAACAGGTCAATGTCTTTCTTGTGCTGAGGGCCCCAGGGTGGGATGCAGCACTCCAGGTTGAGTCTCACAGGAGCAGAGTGGGGGAATCACCTTCCTCATCCTCTGGCTACTCTTCTTTTGATGCAGCCCAGGGTGTGGTTGACTTTCTGGGCTGTGAGCATGCATTTCCAAGTCATGCTGAACTTTTTGTCCAGAAACACCCCCAAGTCTTTCTCCCCAGGGCTGCTTTTGATCCATTGTCTGCCCAGCCTGTACTTGTGACTGGGATTGCATGAGTCTTGAATGAGTTTTTATTAAATCTTGAAGCGTGTGTTGGTCTTCACCTTTCTCTAGTCTAGAAGATAAGACTTGCCAATGGTGTATGCCAAATGTGCACGTTACCCTCCTGGATACTGTTTTATTTACAGTCCTTAACAGAATTTATATGCAAGCTCCTATCATATTTGATTTTCAGAGTAGAACTTCTGCCCAGCAGTTAAGTGATATGCCACAAAATATGCCTCCAAAGTCTTATTGCATTGCAGATAGAGATTTTCTACTAGAAAAGTAGAAGACTGAAGACTAGAATTATATTTTTATGTAATGTATTGGATATATTATAGCACTCTTCTATTACATCACTATGGGAAGTCTGTATGTTTTGTGGGAAAAAGTAATCATAGCTCCTGAAGCTCAAATGTATGCAGATGCAATAATACATTAATGTTATATCCAGTAGTTAGAAACACAGGAGTATATAGGTTGAAAAAATCGTCTGTGAGTCTTCTAGTCCAACCTCCTGCTCAAAGCTGAGCTCACTTCAAAGTCAGACCATGGCCTTTTCCAGCCAAGTTCTGCAATCTTTGGGGGCAGAGGTTTCACAGTGTGGTGCATTGACCCTGGCAGGACACTGGGTGCCTACCAAAGCCTCCCTATCATTCCCCTTCCTCAGCTGGATGGAGGAGAGAAAGTGTAAGGAAAGGCTCATGGGTCAAGATAAGGGCAGGGAGGGGTATGTATCTGCATTAATTACAATATCTATTCATGTGGGTTAGAACATCAGCTAATGAGTCCCAGCAATTCAGACAAAAGTCAAAGGCCTGCTCTTTGTTGGTTGCCTCAATGTGCAGCATGACTGATAAGTGTTTTAAGAAGGAATTTAGCAAAACATTGGTAGAATCAATTATTTCTGGGTGGTGATTAGTCAGTTCATGATACTGTGGGTAAAGTGAACCTCATTTGTGATCCAGTTCATAGATGGTTTCACTAGCACAGTGGTATTGTTGGTGAAGCAGTACAAGAAAAAAGGATAATCCTTACCACCTACAGTATATGTGTCAGAGCAATACCAGTTCTGCTGGGTCATGTCTGCAAACACGTGCTGTGACTGCTAAGGGTTGGACATGGGATATGCAATAATTCTGCAGTTTGTTTGGATCTTCCTTACAAAAAGATTTAACTTTTTTTTCCTGTGTGTTTCATCAGTATCATGAAATATACAGGCTCATGCAAACTCAAAATTGTGCTCATGTTTTCCTGAATGTAACTGCTTGGCTTGTGGCTTGTGTAATTGTTTTAAGTTATTCAGTGGATTGTATGATAGTAAGTTTGTTCCCAGAATGGAGCCTGTTCATTGAGAACAGTGATGCCATAGCTCTGCCTCTCACTTCAGGTAGTTTGAACACTAAGTCTGTTGCTCAGAAGGAGGTTGTTTCGGATGGACAGATATGCAATATGTAACTTAGCTCTTTGGTAAGATTATGCAGCAGGGGTTTGTGGTCAGTTGAGGGAGAAATTATTTTTCAGACCTGGGAAACAAACCTTCCACTGGAAACATCTCTTTAAAGATGCTTAAATTATCTGGATTGCATAAAGGTACAGGATTGTGATACAAAAAGTAACATCTGTGGATATTGGGTCATTTTCCCAAGAAAATCTTCTCTGAATTCTAGCAGTTCTGCTTAAAACTTATAGCTTTAATAACAGGTTATTATTCTAAAGTTTTTAATTAACTAAATTAAATGGTAGCTGTATTTCCTTCTACTAATGAAGACTGTACAGAGACAGTCTTCTATTAATGTTGGTGAAGTGCAATCAATATAGATACTGGGTCAGGGTACTGTAAAATATTAACAATTATTAATATTCTTTCTTTTTCAGTTTTCTCCTTGTGTTTGGTTGCTTGATTTTGTCCGTGTTTTCTACTATTCCTGAACACACAAAACTTGCCTCTGGTTGTCTCTTCATTTTGGTAAGTGAAAATTCTAAACGCAAAACAGTTTTACAGATACTTTAGTATACGTTCAAATCCTCTCCCTCACCATGGAGGAAGTAATGTAATACAATAACTGAGCATTTGGAAAAAAAATCAGACTTTTCCTCAGAATGATGAAAAAATTATAAAATAGAGGATTCCACCATCTTTTAATTTAAAAACAGGTCAGATGGTCAGACAGTGCTAATAAAGTATGGTAGTGCATCCCCTTCTATGCTTGAGAACTGCTGTGGTTTATAACAGATAGATTTTCTACCGCAGTTTGGCAGTGACTGAGCATGAAAGACCTTTGATATTGCTGCTGTCATTTATAAAGTCAGTATGTAGTAAGAGGCACTTAAAATAGGAATTAATTTTGGTATCTTAGATACGGATTTGGGCTAGCTTGTGGTAGATACTAACATTTTAGTAGCAGTTGCTGCAGTAGGATGTGGTAGTTTCATTATTTCTTCATAATACGTGCTTTTGTATTATGTTTATCTCTCCTTTTTCCCTTCTGAGGTAAATGAAAAGGGCTTTAATCCCTAAAAGTGCTTAACATTTTCCATGCATTGTAGACACTTTATTCATCTGCTTCTTGATGAGCCATTTAATTCTGCAAGTGATGGCCTGAGGATTGGCAGTAGTGGATATTAAAACGTCACCATATACCCAGAGTTACCATGGTTATTTCAGCTCCATGCATTCAGCAGGCTGTGACTTGTTAGGTAGCATCTGAGGTGAAGTAACTGTTGACAAATGCCAACATTTTAATTGTCATCACTGTGTATATTCAAAAGCTCTGGTCTTCAGAGCAGCTCCCTAATTAATTATGGCAAGAGCAAGTTGATAATTGTGTTGCGTGCAATGTCTTTACAGCACAATGGGCCACTGCATCAAAGTACCTGAAATAAATGTCCAGAGCAGGCTAGGTGCAGATATGTGGTGTTTTGCTCCACTGGATGATTTCTTAGCAGGGCTCATTAGGGAGAGCCATGCTAAATGTTGCATTTTTATTCCTAGCCATATTAGTGATTTTTCTTTCTCTGGAGAAAAGATCAGGTGGCATTAAACCAGGTAAAAATGGTCAGATTTAAACCTACACTCATACCTAAACCCATTATTTACAAATCTGAGCAACACTTGCTAAATGGAAGTCTGTTTGAATGTTCTGCAGCCAGTTATATTATTGTAACTGGTACACTAATTGCTAAGATTTTTTGGTATAGAAAACAGGAAAATCTGATTAGTCTGGAAATACCCTGTTTGTAATAGAAAAGGCTTTTGTGACAAGTAATCCGTTTTCCTGTATACTTATGCAAATTGGTCACAGAAATACCATTTGTTCTGACATAAAATATGCATTTCCCATGAGCCACATATTTGTTGATTGTATTGGTACACTTGGCACTGCTGATTCCTCAGCTGGCTGGCTCCCTGTTCTGTGCCATGGGTCTCACAGGAGGCACAATGTGCAGGAGCTCTGTGAATGCCTGGCCTTGCTCCCAGTGCTGGGCAGAGGCGATTGATGGTACACCAGTCCTTGCAGAGGTGTCCATCAGCTGAGCAGAGCTGCTCAGTGTCTGCTGGGGGAAACTTCGGTGCTTTTTGCTGCTGTGGCTTAAAGATGAGCTTTGTCCATCCTAACTGTTCTGACTGTACATCTCATGGCGTCCTCTGAACACAGAGTAGGCCTTAAGGAGGAAGAGGGTGGGTGGTTGATCCTGGAAGCATCGCTACTAGCCTCATCCAGCATTTCTATAATACAGCCTACTGTGTTCAACAAACCTTTGACAGGAACAAACCTAGTGACAACAAATTTTGCATCTCCTGCTGTGGGTCTCTAATGGGGAAAAATATAAACACAGCAAAGTACGAAGTTCCAGAAGCAGGCTAAAGCTGACTGCTTTATTGCAGTTTGTTGATGCATGGTTTGGTCCTTCTCTACATACTGAATCAGTAGCTGATATTGACAATGTTATCAAAACAAACTTTTGCAACCGCAAACCAAGAGGAAAGCACATTTCTACATTAACTCAGGAGCAGTTGTTTTGGCTGTGCCAACACCTAAATGCAGTCACTAGAGTTTTCACAACTTTTTCCTTGCAGTGATTCACACAGCTCTTCCAAATGTGTCATTTAGTAAGACAGCTGTGTTACCTATCAGATCTGGTTTAATACTGTTTGTGCATTGTGCTTGAAATAGAATATATATGTTTATTTTCTAATGAAGTACCGTACAAATATAACAATCCATAGAGCTGCCTGCTGGGTTTCTGTGAACTGTTTGTTCTGCAGATTTATTCCAGATGGTCTCCTCTACAGCCATGTTAATTGGCTAAAAAGCTAATGTAATGTTCCTCCAACTTAATACCTGAGCTGCTGCGTGCACTGGCACCTGTGGCTTTTGACATATTGCAGCTATTCACAATTACACAGGGAGATTAAAGAGGGAAGTGTAGATGAGCTGAGCAAACCTTTCCCTCCTTCTCAGAAAGACCAGAGGAGCTGAGAAGATTATTCTTCTCCAATCAGTCAATTCCATTTATCTGCCCAAGCCATGCCCTACAAGGGAGCAGAGAACATATCTCCCAATCACTGCATCCCAAATACTCTCTCAGAAACATGCAATTTGTGATAGCTCAAAGCAAATCATTGTTTAGGAAAGCAGTAATAGCTGAGGGCTTCTGAGCTTCAGCAGAGGTTAATGGACTCATCTGGGCTGCAGAAATGCCTGAGCTCTGCTACCAGAGCTGAGGCAAACCTGCCCTGCTGTGTTGTGTTGGACCCAGCTTCAACTCTGGCATCCACACAAGCACTGCTGTGTGCCAAGGCTTCTTCTCCTTATCAGGAAACCTGTCAAGGGAAACGCCTTTAATATTTGAATTTTATGCTTAACATAAAAGTCATGCAGATAAGTTAAGTGCATGTTACATACAGTAAATGTTGGACTGTTGAATCAGTAATTAATTTGGTTAGATTTGTGTCCAGAAATAATAAGAGTAACAAGGAGGAGATCATCAGATAAAACTCCACAATGAAAATTATGCTTTAGCCTCATCTGTGCACACAACTTCTGGCACTTGAGTTGTAGCAGTGATATATCCCAGACAGGCAGCAGGATAAAAATCTACTTCAGCATCAAAATAAACCACAAGCAGCTTAAGAATCCAACTAACACAGCAAGAAAATAATCTGTGGTGTATTGCTGATCTACAAGTACATTTGCTAGCACTTTATGAAATAATAAACACAAGGAGAGTAAAACTGAGGCTGTGAAGGCAAAATCAAGTCTTTTGGGGAAGATAGCCAAGAAGGAATATTATCTAGAACTGGAGGTCATTCACTCTCTTGACCAAACTCTCTATATTTTAAGTTCGTTTTCAACTAAAGCTGAAAGTTATGTGAATTTCTGGTTCACTTCTGTTTGTTTGCTGTCAATGCAAGAAAATTAATAAAACAATTTTTGTTGACCCAGGAAGATTTCACTAATGTGGAAGTAAAAAAAAGGTCTTAGATCAGTTTAAATGCTTCATTTGACCTGACATAAAACATTATTTGTGTATTTGATTAGAACTTTTGGCTTAAAACTCAGATTGAGGTTATATGGAAAAAAAAATTTTTTTTTTGAAGTGAGAAAGCATCCTTTCTTTTTTGTAATTTTAATTTTTAATCAAGATGAGTAGATTGGAAAACGCAAGTGAATTTCTGCAGGACTGGTTTTATCAAATCTGTTTTGTGGTTTTCTCTGAAAATGGCTGGTGTAGAAAGCTGTACCCAGGTTTGTAGAATAAAAGCCTCTGAAAATGTACTCTAGGAATATGTTTTTCAGGCAGAACTAGCTCCCAAAGATATAAAAGCAGACAAAGTGCACAGGATGAAGCTGGTTTCTCCCTGTACTATGGTCACTTACATGAACCCAAAAGGAGAGTCTATCAAGTGCTTCTAGCAATTAACAGCTTTCCAGGATTTTTTCATCCTAATATTTTTGCATAAAAGAAAGAGGATGCACACTGATTTAAAAACATAGTGTATAGTGCCCCATAGCAGGTAAACATGTATTCAGTTTGTCTCTGCTCTAGGAAGTCCATCCACGGGAATATAATCATACAAATCTGCTACAGCATTGTAAAGCTGGCCAGAGCTGTTTTCAAAAAGGGGATGGATAGTGCTCAATTTAAGAAACAAAACCATAGCACTTTTTGGTTTAGATTGTACCAGCACTTGAATCCTCTTGCATTGCTTGGATAAAAAACCACTAGACCTGAAAAATGATAGCTCTATAGGACCAGTTATCAGGGCATAAAATGAAAAAATTATCTTGAAATATTTCAATTATAGATACATTCCTAACAACAGTAAGATATAGACCATATTACTGGAATTTTGTTGAGTCTTCTTCTGAGAAAAACAGATTAATTTATCCCTGAGTTTAAAAATTAGTGAGTTTGTCAAAACTCAAGAAATACTGATTTCTCAGGAAATACTGATTTCTAGTATTTTATTTTCCAAATCAAAACTTAGCTTTGAAATTTCAAAATTCCTCATAGAAATCTCTGAAAAATTACATTAGTTATACAACATAGATGTTATCAAAGACAGAATAAGAGGGAAATATAATGTTGATGAGGTCAAAACCTTCATGTTTTCAGTCCTGTTTGGATCCATGTACACTAATATTATAATAATGTGAGCAAAAAACAATTCAACCGTGTCATAAGAAACTACCTGTTAGCTTTGAAAATACTCTTATCGTACAAAAATGAATTTATTTCACACCTCTACTGTTTAAATTGGTGCTCTCCTATTATCTATACAGATTTGACCAAGTCAGAGCTGACTGTTGTTAAAACAATTTGGACAAGAGTTCATCACAACTGCTTGTGAATCTTTGTGTAGAAACAGAACAGACTTTCCACTGGAAATTTAAATGCTGGACCCACTTTGCTGAAATTAAAAGTTATGATGAGGAAGTCTGACAGAAAGCAAAAATATAAATTAAAAGATGGAGTTATTATAAACAGTGGCTGTCCTCAAAGCTTAATTATTCTCTCAGAAGGCACTGTTGGCACTTCCACCCAACCAGCAAAGCTCTCTAACAAAGTACACGCTGTAGCTACGGAGAGAGAGATGAAAGTAACCAGAAAAATTATTTCCTAACAGAACACAGCACTGCACATAAAACTCTCAAGATATCTATGTATTGTCAGCAGAAGGTATATATTGTCATATCTATGATATCTATATATTGTCAGTAATGCTCAGGATGATAAGTACACTTCAACAGGTCAGAGAATAAAGATGTCTCAATCCTGGCATAAGCCTATTATTGATATGGTTCTGGGATTTATTCTATTGTTAGCAATGTTTTGTCCTTTCTTTTCTTTTATTCTTCTGTATTACGCAGAAATTACCTTTGTAAAGAAATGATTGAAAATCACACATTGAACAGAACCATTTTTCCATTGTAATTAAAACTGCAATATATTAGGTGCTACTGGGAAAGCTTAAATGGGTTTGATGACTAAAGTTGATATGTGCTCTACAATCAGGGAAAAAATAATCTTATAACTGAATCACTTGAAGAAGATAGGTTAACTATGAATAGTTACCTCAAGTGCTACAGCATTCAGCAGCAAATGCAGTAGAAGGCAAGAGAGATTTTGTCACTGCCAGAGCAGAACTACCAATCAGTTATGTTTAACAACAAATCTGAATTTCACGTGCAATGTTAGTATCACTGGAGTTGCCAAAAGTCAGTGGCTGGTGGATGAAATGCCTTCCACAAAATTATTTTCCTTTCCTCTGAATGAACAGGGCATATATAGAGAAATTGGTGGTAATGTGCAATGGAGAAAGATGAATGGAAATAGCAAAACCACAAGTAGTGATAAATGTAGCAAGTTCATGAACTAGTACAATTTTAATATTAAAATGTCTAACCTGTAGTAAAAAAGCCAGTGTTGAATTTCTAAATAAGTACAATATACTAATTTATGTTATTGTTATCAGTTCCTATATAAGAGCTGTTACTTAGCTTATCTTGTTGATGACATTGTATGGCTACATGCAGAGAGTCAGGAGAGAAGATACTGGTAATGAGAACAATCAGTTTCTGATTCCCTTTGTTTCCTAAAACAAAGAGAATTAATATTCAAAGGCAGTGTGTATATTAAAAGGGCCTTTTAACCAGTCTTTCAAGGGGCCAGTTTCTCTGGAGAACACAGAATCTCTAGGAGGATTTTGAGATTAAGAGTGGAAAATGGGGAGAATTAGATGTCAGTGATGGGGTGGCAAGCTCCAGATTAATAAGGATATAATTCTTTGAGGAGGGGAAAGCATATCTCCTTTTAGGTTGATCAACACATTGTGCTGAAAAAACAAACCAGCTGTTCTGGACATCCTTTAAGGACAAGTAAGCAACATTCCTTACACAAGTGCTCTTCCCATGATATGACTTCTTGTTTTATCAAGAAAGTGATAACAAGGTAGCATGGGAAATTGCCTCCAAGGAATAAGTGTATTATTTTCTGCAGATGTAGATTTGTAATAGTTTATGCTAGATCCTGCAATACTGAATTTTATTGGCTTCATGCTAGAGTTTGATATGGAGATCAAGAGCTACCTCCTTAAAACAGGCAAGAAACAGTTTAGATTGCAACAGTAAAAATGGATAGACATCAAACTCTCTATCAGAAATTCAGACCTGACCTTTGTCAGGGAGATACTGATTTGCCAAATGGAAATGCAGAATTTGTCCCCAGAGGAATGCCAAAGTACATGGTTAAAAATAACATGTAAGGAAAAATTCTACAAACCATTAAATGTCAAAAGGAAAAGAGTGCTGAAGAAGGCAGCACATCAATGATATGAAAGCTGTTTGGAAATCTAGGGAAAATCCAGCATCTGAGTAACACAGAAAAGCTGCAAACCACTCCATCTCTTTGCAGAGACATGACAAAGCACACAAAGACAGAGCTTGCTGCAGTCGAAATGTGAACTTGCCTCCAGTGACAGGACAAATTTGTTCAGTTTATGATTCAGTTTAAAAACTGTGAATTCGAGCAAACGTCCAGCACACAGCTGGATAAAACACACCATGCAATGAGTGAGCAACTGGCTCATGGGTTGGGCACTAAGAGTTGTAGTGAATGGGGTGACATCAGACTGGTGACCTGTCACTAGTGGAGTCTCACAGGGCTCCATCACCAGCCCTGTGCTCTTCAACATCATAAATTACTTGGAGGCAGGACTGGAAGGGGATACTGAGCAAGTTTGCAGATTATGCAAAACAGGGAGGAGCTGCTGATTGCCTCCAGGGCAGGGAGGCCCTGCAGAGAGACCTTGACAAATCAAAGGCTGGGCAACCACCAACCACATGAAGTTCAGCAAGGGAAAGTGCTGGATTCTGCACCTGGGATGGGCAATGCTGGATGTACGGACAGACTGGGGAATGGGATACTGGAAAGCAGTGCCATGGAAATGGACCTGGGGGTCCTGGTCAATGGCAAGTTGAACATGGGACAGCAGTGCCCTGGCAGCCAGGAGAGCCAACCCTGTCCTGGGGGGCATCAGGCACAGCAGCACCAGCTGGGCAAGGGAGGGGATTGTCCTGCTGATGCCTAGAGAGGCTACCTGGAACAGAGGCTGCACAGAGTTAAAGGAAAAAAGTAGGTATTTATTAAAAGACCTCCAAAGGATACACCTTGGGCAGCACAAAAGCCAGGGCAGGGCTCTGCCCAAGATGGACCCAAATGGACAAGCGGTCATGCGTTTTCACACTTTTATAAGTTTTGGTCCATTTACATATTTAGGTCAATTGTCCAATTACAGCTTCAGGTTATGAAGTCCCATCCTCCCAGATTGCTTTCTTCAATTCACCATTGTTTATACTTTTTGGGCCCGAAGCTGCAACGATATTCTTGGTTCTCAGGCTGGAAAAGGATTGTTTTGTGTAACTAAACTGTGAAGAGAACTTGCTAACACTTCATATGAAGTTCAGAGTCACACACTGAGGCAATACAGAATCTAAAAAATATGAAAGCTAAAACTCAAGACATCACTGCTCTGCAGTGGAGCAGCCTCACCTCAAGTGCTGGGGACAATTTTGGGCACTGTAATATAAAAAAGATATAAGCCTGTTAGGGAGTGTCCAAAGGAGGGCAACAAAGATGGTGAAGGGCCTTGAGGAGAAGCTGTGTGAGGAGTGGCTGAGGGCACTGGGTCTGTTCAGCCTGCAGAAGAGGAAACTGGGGGAACACCTCGCTGCNATTAAACTGTTAGAGAGTGTCCAAAGAAGGGCAGTGATGATGAAGGGTGTGGAGAGGAAGCTGTGTGAGGAGGGACGGAGGGCACTTGTTCTGTTCAGCCTGGGAGGAGACTGGGGCTCGCTGCAGTCACAATTTCCTCATGAGGGGAAGAGGAGGGGCAGGCACTGATCTCTGCTCTGTGGTGACAGTGACAGGACCTGAGGGAATGGCCTGAAGCTGTGTCAGGGGAGTTTTAGATTGGATGTTAGAGAAAGGTACTTCTCCCAGAAGGTGGCTGGGCACTGGAACAGGCTCCACAGGGCGGTGATCACAGCACCAGCCTGACAGAGTTCAAGAAGTGTTTGGACAATGCTCTCAGGCACATGGTGTGACTCTTGAGGGTGGTGCTGTGCAGGGCCAAGAGTTGGACTCAGTGATCCTTTTGGGTCCCTTCTGACTCAGCTTGTTCTGTGATTTTGTGATTCTGTGAAATAAGTATTGAAATACAGGCAAAAACAAACAAAGAAATCTGTAAGAATCCAGAGTAGACATACCTATAATGAAAACATCCACCTAAAGTGAAGGTGATGGTAAATACACAGACACACAGTGGAACTAAGTTCAGTCCTGAGGACCCTGAGTTGTGGGTGAATTACAAATGTGAATTAGCAAATAAATGGCCATTTTAGACTTTTAGGCTTCCATGAAGCACCTAAGGAAAGGGTATATGTTATGGACAGGACAATAATAATAACTTTGGTACCACATCTGAACCAGACAGGAATTGGCTAATTGTACCATATGAAGATATGATCACAGGAAATGTATGGCTCACAATGATATATATATATATGTTTTCTTTTTCCAAGAGACCAAAATTCCATAAGCCTGGAAAAATGTAATAGGAAAAACTGCAAAACAGTCAGCAAATGGCATGATGTGTGAAACACAAGGCTTAGTATACTGGCTCTCAAAATTCAGTTATTTGACTAAAAAAGGGGGACCAAGTCAGTTTTTCACAGAACTTAAGGAACTGGATAAAAACATTAGGACCAAATACTTGTCCAAGTAGCAGAAATGTTTGATAAGGTGATATTTTTGGGAAAATAAATGTTCAAACAGGATTTTGGCTGATTGGGTTAACTGCCTACCAAGACCAGTTTGTAAAAAGTTGGAAACTGTCAGAAAACACTTTCTTAAAGTTCTTTTCTGAAAATTTTGGTACCAGTAACATTTCAGTATATATCAACCGAGATGCAGTTAGGTCTCCCAGTGGTTAAAACATGCACAGATGAGCACCTAGGGAAGCTCTCTTAATGAGCTTTGACAATTGGGAAATTGCAAGTAATTTTTAAAAGAACAGTGCAGATATCATTTGCAGAATCTCCAGCGTTTAACGACTCCAAACATGCTAAGGGCAAAGAATAAAAGAATGAACTTGCCGTCCTACTCTGCAGTACAGCATGCAGATGTTATCAGTTAATTGACATGCACATGATCAGCCATAATAATTAGCCTAACCCCTTGCATCAATACAAAATCAAAGTGATGCCAGGGCATAAAAGGATTCAGAGTTCTGATGCCTGTTCTATGCTTGTTTGGGACAGAGAAAAGATACAAAATTTTTCACAAACATTTTGAGTGGAAAATTTTGGATCTGTGTTGCTACAGAGACATGTGCTTGAATGTCTGCCTCTAATGTGACATCAGAAATGTGACTACAGCAGAAAAAAATGTGTGAAGAAATCACAAAGGAAGTGCAAAGGCCTGGGTACAGCTGTACAGGGCTTCTTTGTTTTCAATATGAGGATAAATTTAAAACCAATATTAGACCATTTACCACTGATATCTCACTAAAGAGAAAGAAAATCTGAACAAGCACAGAGAAGGGTAAAAAAATTTTGGAAAGTAGAAAATTATTCTAGATCATGATTTTTATGCTAACATTTCCTTTAAGGAATTCTCTTGGATGTGTAGTTGCACCTGACACATAAACAAATGGTATTGCCAAGGCAGAGAGCACAAATGGCCGAAAGCACTGTTTAAAGGTGATGCAACATCTGGGAAAGAGCAGGATAGACATGGGGAAGTCAGTGTTTCCCATTGCCCTTTTCCCAGTTTGAAAGAGGGTATTCAGTGATCATCAGAGTGTCCCTAGAAGAACCATGTCCACCAGAAGGAGCTTTGGTATCTGTTGGCCCACATGTAAAAATTGCAAATTGCCCACATGGTAGTTGCAGTAACCCTGGCCTGTGGCACTCGTTCCTCTGGCACCCGCAGGTCCTCAGCAGCTGGCCCATGATGGTGATGTGACGTGAATCTGCTGGTCTGGGGAGGCAGAGGATGCTGAGGAAGGCTAGCACAGTTTCAGTGGTAGGAATCATACATTGTGTCTGATACGGTAAATACTTGTCTTTATAAGATATTATGAAAAACATAAATAAATGGCATCTATGTAATTTTGCTGCTGGGTTGTACTATCTGATTCAAAGCTGGTTTTATTTGAAATAAAAATTCACAACTTTTTTTCTCTCACAAAGCAATAAAGAAGACACATGACTGATGGGTGCCATGTCAAGTATAAACATTAAAAGCTAGAAGGGAGTTGGATAGCAGAAGTCATGTATATAACATGTGGATTAAGCATATAACTGGGATTTTAATATTATATCAATAGATTTGTAGCTGTGTATTTGAGTAAGAGGCACAAAACTGATTTCTCAATAATCCTCTTTTTAATGTAGAATCTACATGGAAATTCTTAATCATAATATGGAAAATCAAATGCTCTAAAAATATCACATTCATTATAAAACTGATAAATGATAAAAAGGTGCATAAATTTCACTTCATGCTTATTGTGTATTGCACTGGGAGCTGAAGTGAAGTCTCTGGTTGTGATTTATATGTCACTAATAGGTTCTATTCTGGGTTATGCTTTCAGATTTATGGCTGTCTCTCCCTCTGTTCAACTGCAGTTGGAAAGAATTAAAACATTTTTTTCTTAAATGTGTGTATGCACACCAAGATATGCTTGTTAGCTGTTTAGACCAAAGATCTCCTCTTTTTAGTGCTGAACCAGGAACAACACAAATGTGTTCAAATTTACCATGATTTAAACCATGCATGTATTCTTACCTGCTTGTTTAAATCTTGAAAACAGCCAGTGTAACACAATTGCCTGTAGTCTTACACCAGCTTCTGCATCATAACTATTTAAAGCCCAGACCTTTGTCAAGTTTCATTGAGACAGACCAGTATTGTGCTTCCCCTCACACTCAATGGCACATCTTTAAAGTGTACAGCCCAGCTTTAGAGCTTAGTATCTGGAATCAGTAGAGGGGGGTTTTTTTGGCTTTAGAGATGAGTGTTGTTGGTAAGCTGAGGTGTTCTGTTCTTGCTTTGATTGAATGATAAAGCAATCCTTGACTATGAGTAATAAAGCATTGCTATTTGGATAGTATCAAGTATTCATGTGTCACCATGAAGATATTTCAGCAGCTGGTGACATACTTAAACCAGTCAGCCATAAATTAAAGTATGAGAACATGTTTATTCTCCCTCCTTTCAAAATGATTTGGAAACACTGGACTTCCCTGATTTGGAAACACTAGACTTGCCTGTTTATGAGATTTTAGGGAAGAGGGGATATATCCCAAGCAGTATCAGATGACATTGTTCCTCGTGCTCTGCTGTTGTGTTACTGTAGTGAGGCTCACTGATCCACACCAGATAAGGATCTGCAGGGCAGCTACACTGCAGAGATGTCTTCAGAAGGGAAACACTTGTGGCCCTACTAAAGCTTATTTCACAGGAT
Organism: Hypocryptadius cinnamomeus; assembly: GCA_013400635.1. Classification (NCBI taxonomy): domain Eukaryota; kingdom Metazoa; phylum Chordata; class Aves; order Passeriformes; family Zosteropidae; genus Hypocryptadius; species Hypocryptadius cinnamomeus. The sequence goes on along the minus strand of VYZP01018026.1, from coordinate 17,520 downwards.
TCATTTGGTCTGTTCCTGTCCATCTCTCCAACTTCTGACAATGACAGTTGTAAACACAGTTCTCCTATGAACTCAAGGCAGGCAGCTCCTCACATCAGTCTGCAGCTCTGTTGTGCTACTTCATTAGCCTTTAGAATAATTAATATCACCATTTCTGTACAAGAAATATAATTAAAATAAATCAGAGACATTGTCTTGTGGGTGGATTTCTTATATCTAAGCCTCACTCACTTACACATTGCAAACTAACCTGAAGCATCCTAGATGAGCAGAGGGTGTTCAACTTTGGTCATTTTCTTATTGCAAAAATGGCTCTAATTCCCCAGTGTTACAATCTACAGTGAAGGCACCTGATTCATCATCAGCACATTATTTTCAGTTTTAATAAGCAGTTATGCTAAAGAGTGAGAAAGCTATTATATTAACTTTTTTTTGCTGTTAAAATGTTATGCTTAGGGAAATCCTTATAATTAAAAACTGCCTGAGAAGCATATTAATGTAAAAAACTTCAACAAATCATGTACCTTAATTGGATAGGATGAAAAAAAAGTGGGGGCGGAGAGTGCTGGATTGTACAAATTATGCTTGATTTTCATAATCATTAACCCTGTTGATTAGAGTCCTCCAGGACCTTTTATTAACAGAAACCTTGCTTTGGATGACCTCTTATTTTCTTTTCCTGCCATTTGTGTGACCCTCGTTGTCCCAGTGGTGTAACAACCCAGGCACACACAGATGTAAAAATCTTCAGGAGTACACTGCTAGCCAACAGGAACTGAACCTTGTCAGCCCAAGTGTGTCAGCCTTGCTTCTCTTGCGTGTGCATGGCTCCCCAGGACAACTGGAGCTGCATGTGCAGAGACATTTCAGAAGGAAAAGTTCATCAGTTTGGATGAACTGTGTTTTGAGAAGGAAGAGAAACTTTCCACTGTTTGAACCACCAATGCGTCTGCCGTAGTGTTTACTGGGAGGTGCTAACTGTGAGCTTGGACAGCCAAAAAAGTGACAGATTGTGGTAACTCTGGTGTAAGGCCAAATGCAGCTGTGATTGGAAAAGGATAACAAGACAGGGAGAAGGCAAGAAATGGCAAAGGCCAGTGCACCCCTGCTCTACCTAGGAAGGGAAGGGTTAGATTTCCAGTAAATCTTAACTTGCTCATCAGTTCAAATGCAGCCTTGCTTAATTTTGAAGAGGGCCAGATTTATAAACAGTGCAAGATTTTCCCATTCTGATGTAAATGTTGTTTCTCATTCTCATAAGTAATTCAAAATTAATGATGTTCCATTGTATTATATGTAGGACAGAGATACTTGGAATGCATCATTTCTTCAGTCTACAAGTCTAAAAAGCACGAAGTCTAATGATTTATTCCATCACATGCCTTTCCAATTATGTTCTGATCTTCTGTTTCAATTGCTAAGGAACTAAACCCAAGTTATTTCAAAGCCTAGATTTATGCTTAAGTTGGCAATAAACCTTCCAAATAAAATATAAAAAAATAAAAATACTGATCTTGTTTGGGATGCATCCTTCCAATTTTTGTCCATGGAAGACCAAAAACTTTGTAACTTTACAGCTGCCATAAGAAAAAATAATGTCATTCACCAGCCTCTATTAACCCTGACAGAGATTTGCCTTAACATTTTGACTGAGTGCTCTGACTACAAAAACATTACGTTTTTACACAGTAGTGTGGAATTCTTTGTCTCTCTCTGGTTTTGATCTGAACCAATCCAAAATAAAACAATGTTGTGTGTACTACTACGAAGAGTTCTGTCTCAATGCATTATGTTTTTTTGGAAAATCCTTTCCCTTTAGGCTTCATTATATTTTATATTTATTTCCTTCAAAATCTTATTTTCTTTGAGGAAGTAGGAGTCATTAGGATATAAAGATCACTTTGAAACATCACTATTTCAGTGAGTGCAAAAATAAGTGTGAAACCCCATCTACATTTTCTTCAATGTCTTTCCCTTTTTTAAAGCTTATAGCATACTTTAAAATCTACAGAAACTTGTTATGGGTGGAAGAAAATCATATATAGCATTTTTAAAAGCAGCAGTTCTTTTAGCATCCCAGTGCACAGAGATGTATTTACTGTATCTGAGATCAATATAACTACAGTTGTTATATTGCTTAAGTAGCAGAAAAAATTGCTTAAGTAGTAGAAACCTTAGTTAATTTTGGGATGATATAACCATGCATAAATTTCTAATGATTCTAGAAATGGAATAAACAGAGGAATAAAGGAAGGAATAAACAGAGATATTTCACATTATTTCCTCAAGAAAAATTTTATACTCTTACTCCGCCCACCAAAAAAATAATTTGAGAAAATATCTTTCTGCTGTTTTTATTTCCCAAAATAGATGTATCTCCAAGAAGTTTCTCTTTTTAATATAAGTGTTTCTGTGGGAGAAAAAATCTGATTTCTGTCTGTAACACACAAAGGCACCATGTAGAACACAGACTCTCAGAAACGTGCTTTCAGCACACAATAAATTTTCTCATCTTTGTCTCACTGAGCAAGCACAGCACCTAGTAATGGCTAACAATAGTACAGGTGATAAATACAAAACTGCATAGCACTGGTAGGAACCAGAAGAGGAAACTTTCAAAAAAAATTGCCTCTTTCCAACTCCTACCAGCAGTTTTGCGATACGGTTTGAACTGACTTGAAGCTGTGGACTAGTCCTTCCAGGATCATTGAGTACTTTTTGTCCTTGCCAGCTCCCCATCAGAGGCCCTGCCAGGGTTGGAGTACAGGAGAGGACACACTCCTGTGTGTGTGGATCAGCTCCTGGAAGGTGCCTGGGACAATTTCACTGTGCTTACAAAGCGCATCACCCATCTGTACACACCGTATGTTTCCCAGGGAAACAACAACATTTATTCAAATGAAATGTAATTAAGTTTTAACAAGAAAAGGATTTTATTGGAAGCAAAGAATTTTTCATGCTTCTCAGACCTCCCTTCCTTCAGTTACCTTTTACCCTATCCCAAAGAAGAAACTGCCTTAGGAGAATCAGATGCAGGAATGGCCTGGATGCCTGCCATCAACCCTCATAAATTCAGAGGCATCATCTAACAATGTGTAAACCAGATTTGACAATTCATGATTTAATGACCATTATAAAAGTGGTAGTTAAATAACTAAAATGCGTATTCCTCCTTTTTTCCAGTTGGCTTCCTGTCCATTTTATTCTTGGCCTACACAGAATTTCCTACAAGGAAATGTACCGCAGGATAGCCAACTATTAGGAATTATTGTTACTATATGGGGAACTTTTTCAGTTTTGTACATAATCCTTTCTGAAGTTGTGCAATAACACTGCCCATGGAATTAAGCTGAAGTTTCTTGTAGTGGAATAAAAAGAAAAGCTTAAATAATCACATGCATTTTTCCATGTGTTATTTTCTAATAAAAAATGTGGCATTTTCTTCAGCCACGATTTAGCAGAGGAATCTTATTCCACTTTTGGGACTTAAGCATTCAATATGGGATTTACTAAACCAAAAATGAAGACACTGAAGAAGGCTCTAAAAGTGCTTTCAATGTAATGTAGCTACACAAGCTGACATGTCTTAGGAAGGAATATTATGTTTTCAAATTGTTCTATGACAGCAAAAGCAATTAAGTCTACAATGTTTCAGTGGACTGCCACTAATCATAATCTAGTAAAGAACCATTACATAGCACAACATTAATAATGCCATTTGTTCAGGTAAATTAATGCCTGAGTTGGCACATTGGCTTCTAGTGTTGTAGGGTTTCACAGTCTAAAAGCATACAAAATGTTTATTGGGGAAAAGTCAATATTGGATCAACCCTAGCCTTGCAAATATTCCTTTATTTAATCCATTTGCAGTGCCTCCTTACTGGTACCACACTAGCCCTCATCCTCCAGGAATAACAAATTAATTGGCTGACAAGGAACAACTTACTTCTGGACACAGAAATACATTGGGCTGCCAAATAAAACACAACTTCCATCCTTTTCTTCTTGATGGGCTGTGTGAGAAACTCCATCAAGTACTTGTCTCCTTTTGTGAACAGACAGATTTTTATTTTGTCATTTCTAAACACATGACTTTGTGATGGTATTCCAGCAGAATATCTAAGTTTGTAATTCCATACAGTGCGTATGTACGATCACTGCATGTTACTGAGCGGCAGATCGCCTTAGGGTATGGAGCTGAATTGTGCTCCAAGCTCTATTACTGCACTGTTACCTCACTGTTGTGATGAAAAATTTTTTACAATAAAAATTGCATAAACACATGTCGATGTTTTTAAAATAGACAGTCTTAAAGAAGATTCCAATGAGAAAGAAAAGCAGGCCAAACAAGCAAGGCAAAATTTCTAAGTGCTTTCATTCACAGGTTGTCCAGGGAAAGTTATGCCTAGGGTGGGCATTAATTTATTGCCTTACAAACAATTACATACATGTTGTATGTAATTACACCTGCAAGTACCTTAACCTACTGCTAGGAACAGATTGATTTCCCAAACTCATAATCTCAGTTACTTCACCTGTATATTGCAGCAATGAGAATATGTCTCCCAACACTTTTAGCCTTTAAACTAAGAACTAATTTTATGGATGTGGATATGGAACATTTTTTACTAGCTGTGTAAATTACCCGTGCTCTGATGCTCTACATCCGAAGTCTTTGAGTATTTTGCTCTGATATTTTTCTGTGTTATTCAGTGGTTAGGTGTTTCATATTTAATAGCCAACCTTAGGTGATACTTAATGTTACTCAGGTTAGGCTTAGACCTTTCACTGTGAAGCTCTGGGGACTGTGTGCTGCTTTTAGATGTGTAACCATCCTGGGGAGCAGGATCCCAAGTTTGGCTTGGGATATTCAGACGCTCAAGGTGGATTGTCAGATACAAACAGAAGTGATAAGTTTCCTGATGCTTAAGTGTTGGTTATCTGTAACGGGCATTTTTCTTATTTGCTGTTTCTAGGAATTTGTCATGATTGTTGTCTTTGGTTTGGAATTTATTATTCGTATCTGGTCTGCTGGGTGCTGCTGTCGATACCGAGGATGGCAAGGAAGACTGCGCTTTGCGAGGAAACCATTCTGTGTGATAGGTGAGTGTCCCAGCTCTGGCTTATTTTGAGACAAATATCTTCCCTCTCCTGTTTTGTTTCTGAATGAAAACTATTGGAATCAGACTCTGTTTACAGCAACCAGCTGTAAGTCCAGAATAGCTGTGTGTCAACTCTCATCTGCCCAGGGTTTCTTCAGATGTAAATAGTGACATCCCTAAAAACCAGCCAGTCCATGTATCTTATGTTCTCCAGAAGACATTTTCCTATGAATCTCATACAGCTGGCCTATGTATTGGACAAAGGAGGGGTTGAGAGCTGATCTCATTGAAAATCAGAGGAGATGTATGCTTTGAATGGACACACTACATCTTGTACATACATGCATAGATACCACACACGTGTGCTTATCATGTTCTTCTTATTTAACCTCTGTGATCAGACACTGCAAGTTTGAAAACCTCCCTAGAGACATCTTCTGACAATGTTGCTGCTTCCTGTGCTGCTGTTCTGTGCATGAGAGTCCACATATCACCTCTGCAGTGACACTAGCATAGGATACAGTATCTTCTTCATTATTTCTTCTACCTCTATTTCAAGACACTATTCCTTCCCTTCTTTGCTCTAGAATTTGTCTGTGACAATGGTGAATAGTCTCACAACCAGTCAAAACCCTATTTTGAAAAGGGATCTGCAGGAAAACAGTTTCCTGATAAAGGCAGAAATCAAAGATCAAACTCATCTGATAATTTCTTATTTTTCTAAAGGTTTAGAGAAAATGCTTTTTACAGATCATCTGTGAAACTTCAGGATATCAATATCCCAACTTCTCTCTCAACTTCCTTTCTCTCGCCAGCCTTTAATTTCATCTGCCTATATCTCAATACAACTTATGGATCAACTGGGCAAGAAATACGTTCTTCCATACATCTCTACAACAGCTAGTACCTGGAGTCAGTCATATGCCTAGAGCCATGAAACACATGGGTTTCAGTGTAAGGAGCAGATGAATGCCATCCTGGTCTAAACAAGAGACACAGTGTTCCTTGGCATGGCACTGGTTAGGCCTAATGTGTAGAGCAAGTGTTTTTCCTTCCACCTCATTCCCTGGTAAATCCACACTTTGTCCCACTAAGCCACTCCTGCAATGGAGAAATTTGCATGAGCAGCTAGGAGGACACCCAGATTGTCACCTCCTCAGAAAGAAACACCCCATCTATGCTGTTTTATGAAACTGTGGGAGAGGGGCAAGTATCAGGATTGGCATTTAGTTTTTTTGGGCAGCATGGGAGGTGGGTAGATACCTTGCCAGGTCACACACTTGCCCCAAGATTTCCATGCCTAGCAGAAAGTGGAAATCACAAAACATGGCTACCTTCCTTAACCAGGCTTACCATTATTCTAAGACTTCACAGTGCACTAGAAATTTTGCTGTAGTCAGGTTTTGTCAGGGCACAATCATAAGAAAGCACCACTGTTAATTTAGTAAAATTACCTTACTACAGCAATATAGAACTTAGTAAAAACACCTTTGAAGATTTTGAAGTTACAAGAACCATTTGACTTCCCAGAGTGTTTGTTTTGCTACTCTTCCAAATGCCATTGTATAGAAACACCAGCAGTTTGTTTGATTCTGCTTTCGTGTCTCCTCCCTTTCCTGTCTCTACTCAACTGGCAAGTTTTATATCACTGATTAGCTTCACTCTGAGGTGCTTATTCTAAGCAAAACTGAATGCAGGAGTTCTTCCTTGTACAAAATTCTGCATATTTAAAAGACGTGGATGTGGTGCTTAGGGACATAGTTCAGGGGTGGGCTAGCCAGTGCTGGGTTTACAGTTTGACTCAATGATCTTAAAGGTCCTTCCCAACCTAAATAATTCTATTCACAGGGGGACTGTATGGATTTCCATGCCTTCCTTAAAACTACTCATATTCAAACCAATAGCTTGAATTTCTTGCCACTGACTGTTCTGCATGTCTCTTCTTTTATTCATTGACTTGAGTCCATTTCTGGACTTTAGCATCCCAGAAGGGAGTTTCTGATGTTCTGATGTTCAGCATCTTTCCAGATTTGATCTTTTGAGGAAAACCAAGTCATCTTGCATCTCTTGCTACATAAAGTAGTATTTGCCTGACGCCTTGGCTTTGCAGTCATGGCAAAATGTGAGGCAGCAGCAAAGGTCAGGAGGCTGTGTTAGCCAGAGCACAATCAAGAGATGATTATCTCCCTTTACTCATCACTCATTAGACCATATCCAAGATACTGCACCCCATTTTCCCCCTCCAACACCATACCTGAAAGACCTTAAAAAACTGGAGTGAGTTCAGTGAAGCCATGAGGATGATCAGTGCTGGAGCAGGTTGCCCTGTGAGGAGAGGCTGAAGGACCTGTACGTGTTCATCCTGGAGAAAAGATAGCTTCAGGGGGAACTCAATGAAATCAGTGCTAAGGTCTCCTTAAGAGAGATTCCATGGCCAGTTTGGGCCTATTACTTTTAATTATTTACTTAATCATCCATTCAATTATTCTTTCCGTTTATTGTTACAGTGGAACAATAATATTTTAGAAGACTTAGTCTGTTTACTATTAATTAAACTTGTTATAGATCTCTGGCAGATCTTTTCCCTGATTATTTTTTTGTGATTAAACACAAATCACATAGGGCAGTGGCCTAAGGGCTAGAAATAACAAATTTGAGGATTGCCCCAAAGGTAACATTTAGACAGCCTTTATTTTTTCCATTAATAATCTAATAACAAGAGAAGTTTTATTCAGGGCCAAAGCTCTGTGTTTATGTTAGTGTGCCTACAATGTCACTACTCTGACAAATTAGTTCATCAAGCATCACTGTGTGCTACCAGGCTAGTAATTACATCTATCAAATTATTTGACAGTTTTGTACCCTTATTTATTTCTGTAAAAATGGGAATAAGAGTGTAGTATTAAAACTTGCTTTGTATTTTGTCCCATGCTACCTGACATTCCTAATTTTCTCTGATTGTATATGAGCTTCTGTACGTAATATAAAGGGCATGGCAATGCAACCTTACAGGCACGTAAGGTACTTAAATATGTACATACTCCTGCAAATCTTAAATGTCACAGGTATATCACTCTGAAGCCTGGCTGTTAGCACTGCAGAACAGTGTTGCTGTGTTGTACTGCTCAGAAGAGCAGCAATCCAAGCAATGCATGTTCTAACTGCTCTCTGGAGCCTCTGGAGATCAGGGATGCTGGCAAACCAAGAAGAACTTGATGCCTGTGCCTTAGCTCACTGAAGATCCTGAAAATAAAAGAGGAAAAGTCTAACTGGGAAGATATATGGCATCCATTCCCTGTAAAGCCATTTGGGGATACTGAAATAAATGAAGAGTCCATTGTCCTTCCTCTGGCAATGGGCTCCCAGATGATGGTATGTTACCTGGCAAAATTAAACTTCTGGCCGCTCTCCTCTGTGTATCAGAGGATTTACCATAATTCTCTGATACACATATCACAGACTGAGTGAGATCTCAGTCTGTGAGGGCAGCTTCCACTTGAGGCACTGTAAAAATATTTAGGAATAATAAACAACAAAGTCTTGGTCAGAAGAGTAAGATCCTGCTGGCCTCACCTGCATGTCTGAAGTCCACTGAGCTTTCAGAGTAAATTCTTTCACTCACTGATTCTGTAAGAGACTTTGGAACTCCTATGTGAGAAAGCCCAACAAGAGCAAGTGAAATTTTAACATAGAATCGTAGAATATCCTGATCTGGCCCACAGGGATCATCAAAGTCCAGCTCTTGGCCCTGCACAGCACCACTCCTGAGAGTCACAACCTGTGCCTGAGAGCATTGTCCAAACACTTCTTGAACTCTGTCAGGCTTGGGGCTTGACCATTTCCCTGAGGAGCCTGTTCCAGGGCTCAGCCACCCTCTGGGGGAAGAAATTTTTCCTGATATCCAACATAAATCTCCCCTGACATATCTTCAGATCCTGTCTCTGGTCACCACAGAGAAGAGATCAGTGTCTGCCCTTCCTCTTCCCCTCATGAGGAAGCTGTAACTGCAGTGAGGTCTCCCCTCAGTCTCCTCCAGGCTGAACAGACCCAGTGCCCTCAGCCTCTCCTCACACAGCTTCCCCTCAAGGCCCTTCACCATCTTTGTTGCCCTCCTTGGACACTCTCTAATAGTTTAATGTCTTTCTTACATTGTGGCACCCAGAACTGCCCCCAGCACTGGAGGTGAGGCTGCCCCAGTGCAGAGCAGAGCAGGACAATCCCCTCCCTTGCCCAGCTGGTGATGCTGTGCCTGGTGCCCCCAGGACAGGGTTGGCTCTCCTGGCTGCCAGGGCACATTACTAACTCTAATGTCTAAACTTTATTCAACTTAAAGTTGGAGGTGGAAACTCCTATTACAGATTTTTTTTCACTTTAAATTTGAGCCTACTTCTAGTAATATTACATTTCTCCAGGGCAGCTACACTTCCTGGTGGTCCAGCCGAGTGAAAGATTTCATGTATTTCTGTTAGTCCATTAGCAGTTTCACCACAGCTGCTTCTATTTTACCTCTAGTCAAGCTACAGCATGATGGAAATGTCAAAAGTTCAAATTTTGTTGAGGCTGCAGAATGAGCAAATTCCCAACAGGAAGCTTAAGTCCATTATCTGTAATCAGGCCCTTGAACTTCATGGCTGGCAAACCTAGTTTCAGAGCATTAAGTGATAGCAGCGACTGTTGCTTATTACTGGATCTATTTTTCATTAATTAGAGTGGTAATGAACCATCATGGGGTACTTTCATCAAATCTTTATAAACAAATCCATATCTAGTGTGTTACAAGATCTTCTGGACATTTAATTTGAATCAATTCAATATATTTGTGTAATAACACATTATGTGTCTGTCACCTTGGTATTTAGACACATCATATAGTTTAAATACAGACAGATGGTAACTTTGCTGCTCATGATAAACAATATAAACAGCCCCTTTCCAGTGTAATTTGAACTCTAAATAACCCAGAGATTATCTGTAATTAAGTATATCCTTGACCAAGAAGACATATCTCACATCACATCTCATTATAAATCCCAGAAAAAAAGGTTACAGCAAATTTCATGTCTGGGGACCTTCTGCCAGCCAAACTTGAAGTCATCTCAGACACACCCTGCCCACACCACTCCAGAAAATACTCTGATAATAATAGCAGTAGTAGTAGTAGTAGTAGTGGTAGTATTTAGATTTCAAGTCAAAATTTCCTCAGATAACTTCAGCAGCCATAATTCTGTGCCATGGACAGAGATGCTCTTTAGGCTAGATTGGTCCCAAATTATGTAGGTTTTTGAAACAAATATTTAGTGGCATATCTTCATGTTTGACAGTTCTGGCAATGCAGTTTTTAGAAACATGTAGAAAAAATAATATCTGTTTAATATAATTTATGGGCCTTATCCTTTCATACTTATTTTTGCTGACTACTACCCTTGCTGCTGAGTAAGGTAACATTTGCTGGGATTAAAGACATCAGGCTCTGATCTCCTCTTTCCAGAAGTTGTATGTCTGCTATTCAAAGGAAACCTAGTTTGGTACAATGCAGTTCACATTGAAGTTTCTTTCTGGCATGAGCTAGAGAATTCAGCATTCTGTGTTTGTTCATGCTGTGTTTTTTTGATCTTACACGAGTGTCGCTATTGTATTTGTGACATAGAGTAGATGAGCCCCTACGATGAACTGGGCAGCCTGGGATATGAAGACTAGAGAGACAGGGTTGTGATAGAAAGGCTGTTAAAAGACAAGGACATTTTATTAAACATAATTTATTTTTAATAACAGAATTCCTGCATTAGAAGGCCATAAAAGATATTTTCTTAAGCATGAAGTCATTATCAATTTTGAACAAGGTTAATATAACTTAGTACCTGCACTGAAATGTTTAGCAATTGCTAATTCAGTTCCCTTTTGCGAGAAAAGTGAAATATCACAGTCACATTATGTAGGAATAATGAGGCTCCTGTCCATTCTCACCCAGACTGTGTATATGATTTAAGCAGTCTTTCAAATTATTATTTATCTCTCATATTTGAATCTCAGAAAATACATTGTAGTATAATCATAAGGATAATGATAATGATAAGGATAATGGTAATGATAAGGGTGATGATGATGATAATAATAATCGTAATATTATATTAAATGCTATATATTATAAATATTATGGAATATAAAAGTGTATCATAGCAATTCCAGTGCTGTTTATGAGCTGTTCCTTGAAAATGTACGATAAGGAGGGAAGCAACTGGCAGACCAAGCAGCAGTCAACCTTTTCTGGTTAAAGTATAAAGGTATACATAGGTATGTTAACACACCTGTGTAAAACCTATATAAACATACAAAGGTATGTTAAGTTTTGCTCACATTTTTTAGGGACTGGCTTTAAACTTGTTGCTACTAGAGACACCCAGAATATGAAGTTGCTTAGATGAATACCTTTATTTTCATAATCTGCCTTTATCTTATTTGACGTTCATATCCTACCTTACTGTGCTGAATTCCCATCATATCCATGGACAAGATATTTTTTTAGATACCATAAGTATGTGTAAGTTTGCCAATTCAAAGTTAAGTAGTTATTAGTATAAACATTGGTGTGGAAGTTAGAGGTAGACAGGATTGTGCCAAATCCGCTTCTCTGCCTACTTGAGTGTACGGAGTCTCAAAAGTAGCAAAATGGTTTATTTTTCAAATTTTATCACTCTTAGCATCTAAAAAAAGTTATATTTTTTAATTATATGAATAACATGTCAGAATATAATTGATATGCAATAAAATTCTCAGGTTTCTTGGCTTCTTTCCAGATGTTGTGCTGCAGATCAGCTGCTTCGGTGTGTGACATTCTTTGTACCTCCCATTTCAGATCATCATCAACTCTTGCCTGTAGCTTCTTTCAGAAAAATTGCTTCTTTAGACAAGTTCTGCTTTTGCAACAGTGAATTATGCTTTCCAGGCAGAAATCTTGATACTTTAGGAATATTTTTATATTGGTCCAAAATGATCCTATTAGACTAGGTGTTCACTATTTGGGCTTTTGCAGCTGCCCATTACTTAAATTCATTACATAAATGCCCTTGGCACTCATGTAGCCTCTCACAGGACTGTGATACCCCTGGCTTGCAGCATTGCTTTACTTCAAAAGACACTTTCAGTGTGTTTCCTATATTGCTAATATGCCCATAATTACTCAGGGGTGTTTTGTCAGCATGTTACCATGAATTTGAATGTTCATACTTTGGTGTGAGACATTAGATAACTGTCAATCTGACTGTTTGAGCCATGATTAACTCTCTCACAAGTGTCAATCAATCAAATCCTGCTTTCTCTCATGGTGTCCCAGCCTCACCCCTGTCAGCCCAAATGAAAACGCTAGAAGAGGTCTAAGTGGAGTAATTGCATTGGCATTTACTGCAGGAATCTTTCCAGAGTTATTTGAAAGCAAGTATGGGAAACATATTGAGAAATTATAAAGAGGAAAGGAAAAGGAAAAAAAAAGGAAAAGGAAAAGGAAAAGGAAAAGGAAAAGGAAAAGGAAAAGGAAAAGGAAAAGGAAAAGGAAAAGGAATGAATATTTCAGTTGGAAGAGAGCTACAGTGATCACCTAGTCCAATTACCTGACCATTGCAAGGCTGACCAAAAGTCTTAAGCATTATTAAGTTATTAATTACATTGTCCAAAAGCCTCTTAAATACTGACATTCAAGGGGCATTGACCACTTCTGTAGGAAGCCTCTTGGCATGTTTGACAATCCACTCTGTAAATAAATACCTCCTAATGTTCAGTCTCTAGCCACCTCTAGGTATTGCATTGTGGGAAACTACCTCATTCATGATTACCTGGATTAAGCCCACTTTTACCAATCCTTTTGCACAGATAACAGTTCCTTTTTCATTCACCCTGCAGCGTATGAGCAGGCAGCATGCTGCTATTTCATATTTCCATTTCTTTTCTTCTTTTAGTTCACAATTATCTCTCTTAGAACTGCTGAATGTTGTGATTTTATTGCTCTCTTTGCTGAAGACTAGCTTGTTTCTCTTCAGGTCACCCCGTGTGAGTGAGGTTCTCCAGGAAAAGGGTTATTGGTGCAGTTGGCTAAGAACAGGAGTTTCATTTTGCTTGACTATATTGTTGTTTAGAAACACAGACATTTTTAGTTGCTTTAGAGGTAGTGCTTGTTTCTTCACAGGCAGTCCTCTGGCATCTACTCAGCTTTAATTTGTTAGCTGTCAGTGCTGACAGTTTAAAACATAAGCTTTGCCACTGTTACACTCAATATAATCAAACTGATTGCCAGATGTCTTCATCCAGCCTTGCCACTAGCTTATTGGAGGTCACAAAGCTTGAAGAAATGCAGCTTCCACTGATGTTTCCATTCTTTGACATCCCTTCAGAGAGCTGCATGTTGCCACCAGCACTACTGAAGTGACTGATGGGCACAGTAGTCCAGTGAGAGTTGCAGGAAATCTCTGACTTTATGATCATGCCTCACATGGTTGCATTCCAACTGCTACATGAGGAAAAGACTTGTGTACAAGAGAGAAAATACCGGGTTTGATTTCTTCTTTTTACACCTGCTATAATAAATAAAGCAGTTTGGAAGGATTTGACAATGTAACAGTACTGTTACACTGTGTAACAGAGTTGCAGTATTTGTATCTCAAGTTTAATAGGTCTAAGTAGAAACACTTGCATATTTCTAGATGGCAATTGGGCATGTTCTGCACATTTTAATTTCCTCCCGTCCCTAGCACTTAAGCACCAGGTGCCCATTGTTGTTGGTGCCTGTTGTTTCCTATTAAAGAAAAATTACAAATTTTATCTTTAAGCCTGTGCTGATAGCTCTCAAAATTGAGCTTTGTCCTTTAGTGATATTTGATATTGCTGTCAATAATGGATCCAAGGAAGGTGACCATCAGATCCATTTTACATCAGCCTATGGAAGCTCCTACATGGTGTAAAGGAAGCTGCTCACTTTCACCCTTGTGTTGTGCAGTACTGGTGCCCCAATGCACGTATGTGACCACCTGGGCAGCAGCCACAGCAGCAAAGGCAGAGCTCCTTCAGTCCTGGGGCTCCCCTTTGCCAGCCCAGTCTATTCATGGCACCCTCACAGTGGAGACTGTTTCATTTCAGATGAAAATGTCACAAGGCAGAGTGGAGAGGTTGTCACACAGTATGACATAATCTACTGTATTTAAGACCTCATTTTGTGATTGCCCCTGTTGGGTTTGGGAGAGTGATACCATATTATGGGCTTTTTCCTTTCTGACAACCACTGAACAGAGCCTCTATTTCTTTTTTCATATCCCCTACACCAGGAAGTCTCAAGTGTGGCTGTGTAAGATGCCCTACACTAGTGTTCTCCAAATTATATAAACCTTCTTGCTGGCACAGTACTCCCTCTTAGGCTACTCACACACAAATTGCAGGTGGAATGGCAGCTGAGAGTAAAGAGTGGCTGGAGATGTCTGGCTCTGTATGTAATCTGAATAAACTCTATTTACAGAAACAAAGGAGTCCCAAGAGGCACTCACCAATTGTGCAGATGTCCAAAATAGCTGTATAGGTTAGAAATGCAAGTTCTGCTTTTAGGCAGCAGGGAGAGGGTTTTGCCTCTGAAGGGAGGCTCAGAAAACTGGATGCAGGAGCTCTTTCAGCCAGCACTGAGGGAGCCATGCTGCCTTCAACATCTGTGTTAGATAAGTCAGCTAGATACTAGATACCTTCTGTTTCCCCACCACCCTGTGAATTTGAGAGCAGATTTTTGATACTCTCTTCCCTCTCCACCTACAAACAGGCTTCTCCTCTCGTCAGAGACAAGTTTTTCTCTCCCTGCTCATTTCAGCATCTTTACTTGTCAGTTTCCTCCCATCCACTTTCACCTACACACCACGGATTTTTCTGTTCCCACCTTTTTTTGGCCTTTCTACTCCCATGCCACTGTATCACCTTCACTTTATCCACAATCTGGGAATGTGTCAGATGAACATTTCCAGACCCTCTGCCCACCTGCCCCTGCCTAAGGTTTTAGAGTATGATGAAAAGGCCATGACAGTGCACATTCCTGCCTGCAGATTCCTCCCCTTGTGGCTGCAAGGATCCAGCACAAACATAGCAATGCTTCCCTGCAGAGCTGGATCACACAGGAGTCCTGGCTGGTGCCTTTCCACTTGCTGACTAGTGCCAGAGACCCCTAATGATGGTGTTAATACCTATAGCCCAAAATAGCCAATCACACATGGAGTAATCAGTGGCTGAGTCACACAAGAATTTGGATCCCCTGAAAAATCTAATTCCAGCAATCCAGGGGAAAACATCCAAACTTGTCCTTAATTTTCCCTGGTTATTCCTTTATACCTCAGAGCAATGAACTTTACAAGTCAATTACAATTCAATCTTGTATTTTTTAATCAAATTTAAATTGTCTTTTGATCTCACTCTTATAAGAAAGGGTAAATAGGAAGCATCCAACAGACCTTCTTATCTTCCACTAGTTTGCATGCCTCTATCTCATATTTGTCTTCTGACTAACCACTCCTAAATTATTCAGCCCTTTCTCCATACACAAGTCTTGCCATGCTGTAGCTATTTTGTTTTTTTTCTTGACGATTACTTTGTGGTTTGCTTACAGCCTGATGTAATGAGCATCTTTACTCCCCAGGGGCATGTGTCTGGCTATCCATCCTGTTGCCTTTCCCTCCAGAAACTTTCAGATGTTTTTCTCTCCACTGCAACAGCCTTTTTCACTAAGGTCTACTGTCATCCAGCAACATACAGCCATAGTAAAGTGACTAACAAACCTTGTTTTCCAGTGCTTTCAAGGCACAAAAATGTTTCTGCACAGAATAAGTGAAGATTTATGGGAAGAATCTGCACGTGTTAATTGCAGTTTGTTTCTTTAGCTGAACAAAAATCAGGTTGGCGAACACTAGGTCAAAGACACAGCTTTAAATGTTTCTGTCAGCCTGTATTAAAGCCAAATAAAACTTGCATTTAATAAACACTGCTTTATTCCTTCTGCCAGGTACATATTAATTATGTTAAAGATAAATTATCGGAAAAAGTTAATTAAGTATAAATCCATGAAAGGCTTGCAATTGAACTTAATCTTAGCTTGCAGGAGGCCCTTAGATTTTTAAGATTTATTGAGCCAGCTATTAATAACATGAAGATGTCTGCTCAGGACTTATTCAGTCCATAGAAAGATTGTGTACTCAACAGGGCCATGAACAATAATTGCAAACAGTGCAAAGGCAGGTGAAATGTTCCCATGAATGCTGTCATACTTATCCAGACTAAATAAAATATGGCAACCACAGCTACAGTTTAAAATTCAGTACTTGTTGATCTGCCGTGCTTCTCAGGCCATAGAGAAATATTTTGGCTGTCTACAGCAGAAGGTAAAATGACATTATTTAGATGTATTTGCCATCATGGTCTAACAACATGCTACTATTACACAGGAATAAGGTTCATATACTTTTAATGCACTGACACAGTAGTGACTACCATTGTTTGATCCATTATTAGGCACAGAATTAGGATTTTATTATAAAATTTTTTAAAATTACAAAAGAAAAATATTACTCATCTTCATTAGTCCACAATTTAAAAAGGGAATACTTAGTTTTCACATCTAAATAATATCCAGTATTGCCTTATTAAAAATATTCCTTTTCTTTCTGGTTTAGAAATTGTTTGGAGTACCAAGTTAACTTTTGTTGTATTTGATTATCTTTCCTAAGAATTGTCTTTGACTTGTTTCCAGTTCTCTCTTTGCCAGAAAAGATATCTTTACATATTGATGAGCTGTTTTTCTAAGTAGGCCCACTTCAGTTATATAAAAATATAATTTATTCCAGAAAGAGGTTGTTTGTATTTCCAGGAGGTTACTTTCATTTCACATTAAAATAGTTTCCTTACTCAGATGATTCCAATATATTGCAAATAAAACGATAAAGGGAAAGAAGGGTCTAAGGTGATTCATCTATTTGATTTCTTCACTGGGGTATTGCTTAGCTGATGATAAGAAAAATCCAAGCTTCTAAGCACAGATCAGTTTTAGTGGACTCCTTAAAATGGTGAGGGCAGTGACTAATGTAGCCATTTTCCACTGTTAGAAAAAAAAAATCAGTACAGAAGAAGTATTAACCTCTAGATTTTTTTAAATTCCACTTCAGTGCCTAGACAGTATTACATATTTTTGTAGAACTTCTTTCTCTCATATGTGCCACTATAGTACGTTACTATCTTCCTGTTTTTCAACAGCAATAAAAGTCAATTTTCACACTCGTCTGTGTTTATCTCTGTGAATTATCTTGATATGCAATACCAGCTCACTTTCCTACTTCTAAAAATACCATGTTGTTTTGCACCTTGCAAAAAGATTAAAAAAGGAAGCAAAATCACCAAATTGTTTTGCCTGCAA
>VYZP01018025.1:3378-14706 GCA_013400635.1 Hypocryptadius cinnamomeus | reverse complement strand
AATGTGCCAGCAGTTATAGGACTACATAATAACTATACTAAGCTTCAAAATCACTACAAAAGAGCATTGTGATGGTTGCAATGAGAAGCTTTCAAAAATAACAGTTCCTAAGCAAAGGACCACAGAGCAGCTGTTCTCAGCCATAAGACAAAGGATTGTAACCAAGTCCATTATTTCATATTGGGATTTGAAGTGCCTGTGCTTCCTTCTGGTCTTGCTTTCATAGAGATCCCAGTAGTCAACTGCAAGCAGTCAAGTTCCACAGACCCTGTCCTGTACACTACTGCCATCCCAACTGAACTGGTCCATCTCTGTCTCTTATTGTCCTCAAGCTAATTCTGTCTGTCCTGTTTGGTTTGGAGTAGAAAAAGAAGTCCTACAGACCTGGTTATCCACCAGTTCAAAATGTCACAGGGGAGTAATATACCTATATTCCTGTCCTTCACAGGCAGTTGTTGATGTTTATACTGGAGAAATGAAACAATATTTGTGGTCTAGTCCTTCTGCGGTACTAAAATCCTCTGTGGTTTCAGTGTGCAGTTACTTTTGTTGGCTATATATTGTGTGTGTCCTTCACCCAGATAATAAGATAGAATCTGTGGAGTTGTGGCTTCCTTTTGTTCTGCTTTCTGCATTTCAAGTAGGCTGTTTGGAAGAAAGTCAATCCATGTTAAAAATCTGCTAACTGACAAGCTATTGATCTGTATCCCCTAGGTATTTCCTCAAATCAACACATTTTTCCCCATACACCTTTCGTTTTTTATCAGTCCACTGTCTGGAATTTTCTGATTTTGACATCGGGGCATGTCCATTTTTTCTCTTCAAGATGCCTCCATTTAAATGCATGAATGAATGACCAAGCCAGAATAATGAAGCCCTCAAAAATGCATTTGACAGACTAGTTAGAACAATAGTAAATCAAGCGTGAGACTCTTCAGTCTGCTACAGCAGAGCTGCAGTGTCTCTTGTATGTGCTTACTTTGATAAAAGAAGAGGCTGTAGAAGTGTCTTGTTCTTTCAAGAACCTTAGATTCATGGGAATAAAAAGTTCAGCTTCAGTTATTTTTTGGACTAAGAAAGCAAGAAGAAATTCTCTGAGTCCTAAATTGCAATAACTGTCAGAAATCTATGTTTATTTTGGGGTGTATGTCATGAGTAAATACCTGTGGAAGTCCTAGCACATGAAAATAAAGTAAAATTAGGACCNCACATGAAAATAAAGTAAAATTAGGACCAATCTGGGTATCCCAAAGCCATGGTTAGCCTTAGAACTCATAAGAAAATGTATATTTTCCTTTCCACAAATTTATTTGTAAAGGCTTGAAGAATATATCATACTGCTTATGTAGTTATAAAATAAAATATGTTCCTCAAGTAACTGGAGTGAGAGGGACTGGATGAATATATAAGATAAATGAAACAATGTAAGAGTAAGCAAGGGCAAGAGTGAAATTATGAACTGAGTATGAAATGGAAGAGAGTGAAGGAGAGGGAGGATGAATGGTGTTGGGGGGAAATAGTGGGGAAAGTGAAATAAGAGGGAGGAATGAATCGGATAAAATCATAGGTCAGAAACTGAAAACTGAGTAATTAATTTAGGAAAAGATCAGAACAGAATGTTGTCAAAAGGTGGAGCATGTTATTGGTGGACTTGAGACAACATGGAGAAAAAAATAATTGCCATTGAGATAGGAATGACCTGAAAAAAATGTAGAAAAGTCAAAGGCTGACTCAGCAAGATAACAAGATTGAATCGAAGGAAGGAGGTGGGCAAAATTGCTTAGAGACAAGGGAGAAGTAGTGAAAGGAAATGTTTGTGCCAATGGCAGACCCAGATTACTTCTGGCTGTGCCTCTGCTCTTCTTGTGTGGCCACGGCCAGGTCAGCTGGTGCTCTTGGCTTTTGGTAGCCTGCAGATAATATTCTGGTATCTCAGAGGCTGCTCAAGAGTATCATCTAATGAAATTTCAGGGGAAAAAATAGATTCAGTTATGGAGGTATTGTAAAAATTAAAAGCAGTACCCACTCAAGGAGGCAAACTCTGCCCTCAACTCTTTGCCTGTCCTGCAATATCTCACCTTCCAGAACTGAGATTTATTTCTCCTTCAGGAAAAGGAAACTGACAGAACCCAAAGCAGAGCTCCAGATGTCTGAGGAGCACATTTTGAGAATAATGCACAAGTGTTGTTGCTGCTAGTCAGCATATTTAGGAGAGACTGTTGCCAATACTGATGATTTTAGAATATATAAATATCAGAATGAAATCATGTTGCTAAGTTAAAAAGAGAGATGGGGATAAATAGACACTGCATTTTTCTTGGTAGAGATTTAGCCTTGTTCATTCATAAAAGGTTGTGATCCTAATTCCTCATGCATTAGGATGAAAAAATGTCACTGAATTCTTGGATGTTTCATCCAAGAAGCATATAAATAAATATGGTGGTTCCTAATGCTAATCCAAGTAATGAAAAGTCTTCACAAGGAAGTGGGATAAGCAGTGTGCAAGTTTACTAATCTCTCTATTATATTTAAAATGGCTTTCTTTTATAGTAAAAACATATGCAATTATACTTAGGCAAAGAAAGAAAACCAGAATCCAGCTTTAATAATGCTTTTACTGATTGCAGTATAGTCTTCCTTTAAGTGGTAATATGCTTTGTCGCCTGAATCAACTAAGTAAGAAAATTACTTTTCCCAATCTCCAAAGCAATCACTTTTATAGCTTTGTCTAATAAACGAGCAGTCTACTCTCCAATAATGAAGGGCAAAAAAGATGTGAATTTTTTTTTTAAATATTCTAGCAAACTTGGTTGTATATGAGTTCTCTTACAGGCTCTACTGAATCATCAGTCTCTTAGAAAAGATTTGTACTAAGAAAATGCTATTTAAAGAATGCTGAGTTCTGCTAAGGGGAAAGAATAAGGAGATCATCAATGCTCTCATTATTCAAAATTTTATTCAAAATTTTCTATGACTTGATATAAAATACTTCAAAGAGCTCAAAAAGAAGTAAAAATTGATATAAAAATACTGATACCAGAGTCAAGGCAGTAAAAAATGAGGTTTTTTCTCAGGTTTGCTACATCAAGCAGCAGCACTTGTTAGAAGAGGCAGAAATGTTTGCTACTTTTGATAAAATTACTAGATGGAAAGAAAAAGCTGTTTGGAGCTTTTTAAATTACACTAAATTCTACTGCACAGGCTCAATTCAATTTTTTTTAAAGACAGACTAAAATGGGAGACCTAAACTTTGGCTTAAAAAATAAGAGATTCTTTAGCAAATACAGTACAGAAATCCCTGGCTTCAGAGGCCACATCTAGGTTGGAAAGTGTAGAGTTGAGCATGTCCTTTCCTGTCTTGTTCTATGTAGTGAGCTATGCTCTTGGCTGCCGGCATTTTCTACGGGTGGCAGCAAATGCCTCTCAAGGACATGCTGATGCCCTGGATTTCCATCATGGGAAAGATCAGAGATCTGTAGTTATATGAGCTTATTCCTTCTTTGCAGTCTAAAATTCTGTGTATAGGTTAAGTAAACACGTTCATACATGATTCATCAACTGTGAGGGTGGCGAGGCATTGGAAAAGGTTGTCCACAGAAGTTGTTGATGCTCCATCACTGGAACTGTTCAATGCCAGTTTGGATGGAGCTTTGAGCAACCTGGTCTTCCATCTGCTGGAACATGTCCCTGCCCATGGCAGAGGGTTTGGAGCTAGATGACCTTTGAGTTCTCTTCCAGCCCAAGCCATTTTATGATTCTTTTCATGGGGAAAGTCAAGTGTTCTTCTGCTGTGTTTATTCTGCGGGTAAAGAGGGGAATCTCTATCTTTGTGCTGTTGTATTTGTGATGGACCACTGGCTGTTTGCTGGTGAATCAGAAGTTAGGTGTAGCTGGGTGGGTAAGTATTACAAAGAAATACTGAAGCCTCTCTTTTGTTTGACCTGTGAGATGGGATAGGAAGCACTTTAGTTATATTTCTGGGATTTTTCTGCTGAGTAAATCAAAAGGGCCCAGCAGGCAGCACAAAATGCATTCACGTGGGGGAGAGCTGTAGCACTCCCACGCTGAGCTACAGCTAGGTACTTAGCTGAGAAATCAGTGTTTTGATTACTTGGGCTAGCAACAAAGGCCAACATTTGACTTCTTCAAAACCAGTGTAAGGGTATATTTAGATAAATGTTACTTTGGGAACTAACTAGCTCCCAAGGTGCCATTGAAGTTAAATCAGCAATTGCAAGAAATTAATTCTGACCTTTCCTTTGTTCTCAAAAATCTGCCATCCTGTATCCAGTCAGCAAACTCTGCACACATGAGGGTCCCTGATGGTTCTTTTCTTGATTTTCTGTGTCACCGTGGACCCCTGTGTAAGCATGTGGAGAATGCCAACCCAAGCAAATGCTAGCGTTGCCTTCTTATCTGCTTTGCACAAGACAAAAGATTATGCAAGATAAAAGGCAAATGAATTCTGGAGCTTGCCACCTGAAATTACTGAGGCCTGATTTTGAGAGAAACGGAGGCTGAGACTATGTGGGTGTACCTTTAAATGGCAACAGTGCCATAAGCAGTTCCTGCATCTTGTTGCACTCAGCCACAGCCCCTCATTCCCACACTTGCTCTGTGCCTTCAGCTGTGTTGGAAAAATTGTTTACTGCCATGTGGTGAGCTGGACTAGTGAATTGTTCTACATTTGAAATAACTTTCTTATTTTTATTTGTGTTTAACTTGGATCTATTTTCTGATCCAACTGATTCCCTGAAAAAGCTCCTTCGGCACAGCTGAGGAGGCAGTGGAGGGATGGAGAAGGGTTGCTGAAGACGAGATCTGTTCATGCTACTATTTTGGGGGGTAATTGGTGTTGGTTTTTTGGGGTTGGGTTTTTTTCCCCTTTTTTAAACATACCAGTTGTAATTCTGTAATATTTTGGTTTCAGTTACAGAGCTGGGTTTTGTAATGCTCATTTGTCACTATATTCCTTTTTCTTCCTGCTCTTTTCTGTCCACATTCTCAGCTCTTGGCTTCCACAGCTATGTGGCTGGAGCAGTTTCTGAGGCTGCACAACCTAACAGAAATTATTTCAACCCACTGGCTGAGTAAAAAACAAAACAAAAAACCAGTGGTGAGTGTAGAGGATATTTGCTCCCCTGATCATCCAGGGCAGAGCCCATCAGCATGTTGCAGTCTGCTGGGGAGGGAAAGGAGCCAGGAAGAAGCTGGCACAGGGCCTGGAGAGGGGGCTGGGAAGTCAGACGGCAGCAATGGAGGCCTCTCTTCTCACATCCTCAGCTCCACAGGGAATCCTTGACTGCAGCCTGTCTGCTTAGGAGAGCTCTCTTGTAGCAGCCTTTCTTCCAAGCTCCAGCCAGGCAGGGACACGTGAGCTGGCTGGCTGGGGAGCGTGCCAGTGGAGATGAACAGCAGCAGCACACAGGAGGCAGAGTGACTGGGTATTGTCCCTGAACCACCCACACCACAGCCCTGAGCATGTGAGCCCATCCATTGCAATTCCAGTGAGTGCTGCAGGCACCTCTGTCTTTCCAGAGAGGGATCAGAGGGGCTCATGGAGCTTTGGTCACAGAGTCCTCTCCTGGGCTTTGATTTCCTCAAAATTATCTTGATGTCAGTGACCTCAGATGCTGTAAAACAAGATAGTAAACATTACAGTGAATTTTTGTGAAAAATACCTACATCAGAAACAGCCCAGTTTTCCTAAAGGCAGTTTTTAGAAGCTACATGCACACACAGCTTATGGCTGATTGTACATTGGGAGTGAGTGTTTCTCATGCAGGTAGGATTGAGTCTAAGACAGGCCAAGTCTTAGATGGCATGAATGTAAATATTATTGCAAAAGCTTTGAGAGATTACTTGGACTTGTGTTAGAATGTAATTTCTTTGAGTAATTATGATTTCATTTTTTGCATGTGTGACAGTTGAATATAGAGCTGTTAGAGAAAAGACAGTAAGGTTTTGGTTCTAGGATGCTTCTTTTTTAAATTATTGTGTCTTTAGACTGATGAATGACACATAATCCTAGAGTGACAGGATTCAGTCCTGGCAGTTTTTAGAAAGGACAGGGGGATGTGTGTTAGAGAGAGAGAAGCAGAGGGCAATGTAAACAAAACAGCTGATTCAAAGTTAAGGTATTGCCATCAGAGATTTCCCTATAAGTCCTTGAGTGTTCTCTCTTTAAAATAAATCTGGATCATTAATCTTTTTGGGCCAGGCAGACTTTTAAATTGAATTTCAAATCCAATATTCTGTAAAGAGCACAGAAATAGTAAGTAGTCTAGTTTGTCTTTTAGTCATTCAGAGACTTAGTAAAAATAACTTTGTTTTCAAGTTGTGCATTCTTCTGCTTTTGTACTTGTCTTCTTCTGAGTGGTGGCAGGTCACACTAATGGGGCTTCTGGAAGAAGTCCATAGTTTTTGCAATCAGTTGAGAAAAAGCTTGAAAATTCATGGGGAGATGATCCTCCACCTGGGTTACTTGTGTCTACTCCACATGAGACAGCTAATCTGCCACTAGTGACTAGTTGTGTTGAAAACTCTGAACTTTGTCTCAGTAGAATAAAAATTATATTTATTCATGGGGGTACTTTGTGCTAAAGGTTGTTATCAAAAACAAATAAATGAAGTTAAAGCATGTATTTCAAAATGTGGAGAAAGAGACATTTGTATCTATACAGACTTCCCAGATAAGTCTGGCTCTCCTTTTACCCCTAAAGTTCTCCCCCTTATTTTTCTTTCTCTCTGATTTCAAAAACACTATAGTTAAAGTAAGAAAGTCGTGAAGACAGAAGACCAATTTTAGGCATGGTACAAGCAAATGCAGCTTCTGTTTCTTGGGCGTTATGTTTGCTAACTCCAGAGTGAGTTTAGCCTGTAAGTGGTACTGCTGAAAACTGTGGCAAGCAGAATTTGCATGTTTGCTTTCAAGGCAGCTGTGATAATAGCAGCCTAAATAATTGCTCTTTCTGGGTCTTCCTTACAAAAATTATTTACTGCATCCTCCAGTGAGAGGATTTGGCATAATGATGTTGCCTCAATACAAGCACAATATCCTAAGCTGCTCACAGGTGTTGGATCCAAAGCCTCAAGAAAGTGAAGATTTCCGAAGAAGGTGCACCTTCTCCAGACTGCTGCATAAACTTGATGTGGAGGCCAAGTGGCAGTCCTGTGAGTTCTGACCTCCTGCAGTCTCTCCCACAAAGAAGAATCTCCCAGTTTGTGTAGCTGTCTGTTGACCTTGCTTGAGCAGCAGGAAAATCCACAGCCAGAACACAGCTGCGCCAGGAATGTGTCTGACACAGGTTTTCATGGCAGCGTGTATGTGATGAGCTCTTGATCAAAGGGTCCTGCTCAGAGTTTAGTGCTTTGCCTCAAATATGTAAAAAATGTCCTAGCTTTAGGTTCATAGAATCATTAAATGGCTTGGATAGAAAGGGACCTTAAAGATCACCTGGTTCCAGCCCCGCTGCCATGGGCTTCCAGTAGACCAGGTTGCTTAGAGCCCCATGAAACCTGGCCTTGAGCACTTCCAGGGACAGTGCATCCACAACTTCTCTGGGCAACCTCTTCCAGTGCCTCACCTCCCTCACAGCAAAGAGTTTCCNAACCTGGCCTTGAGCACTTCCAGGGACGGGGCATCCACAACTTCTCTGGGCAACCTCTTCCAGTGCCTCACCTCCCTCACAGCAAAGAGTTTCCTCCTAATATCTAATTTAAACTTACCCTCTTTCAGTTTGAATTCATTCCCCTTTGTCCTTCGCGCTTTCCAACATGCCCTTGGAAAAAGTCCATTTCCATCCTCTTGTAGGCTCCCTTCAGGCACTGGAAGGCCACAATTAGGTCATCATGAATCGTTCTCTCCAGGCTGAATAATCTCAATTCTCTTCAAGTTCCTGTTCTTGAAGTCAAGCTTACCCTGTAGCTCTCAGACATTGTTAGTGAAGTATCTGAGGGCAGGCAGCTAGACCAAACAGGATGTTGCAAGGCTAGAAATTGTAAATGACATTTGCTTGGCCATCCCTCTTCTTTGGGATTACTTTGGGAGTTGTTTTTTTGGTGTTTTTTTGGTTTTTTGGGTTTTTTTGGTTTTGTTTTTTAATGGATGAAAAGTCAATCTTTCTTGCAATACTACTGATACTTTCTGTGTTCTTCCTCTGTTATGAGAAAAAGCTAGAGGCTAAGTTGCTGTCTGGCACTTCCAGGGGCTGTGTTCACATCACATGCAGAAGGTCCAGGCTCTCAATGGCAGGATCCCCTCCATGCATCTCAGACTACATCAGTCATCTACCTTATACAGTGTGAAAAAATTGCCCACCTAGAAGAAAAAGTACTCAGATAAATGTCTGTTACTCACAACATGCTTTGATCCCTACAGTGTCTCTTTTTTTTGTGGGCTTTTTACTGCAGAAAATGTGTAATCTGTCTCAGCCCTTAGAATGTACAATTTTAGGGGACAGACAAATCCACTTGAGTTTTAAGTGACAGCACTGGTTTTCTCTAAGTTCTCATCCTGAATTTTAATCTCCAGTGAAACAAAATAGTGAGATTTATTTGGCATGTTTATTAGCAATCAAGCCTACAAATGTGCCCTTCTGGTTGAACTCAGTAGACTCACAGCTTCGTGTAATTGAGACTGCAGCATGACAGAGAGTTCTGTTATGGCTTCACATATTGATCAGTCCAATTTAATTTCCTCATGGGACCTGAACCACACTAGGGATGGTGGATTGTGTTGAAGGCTCGATAAGCCTGTTTTAACAAAGCATCTCAAGGGCTTCTGGAACAGAGGCAATTATCAATACTGATACACGTTTCCTTTCTTCAGAAGGCAAGGGCTCATTAACAGGCTGCACAACGGCTGCTGTTTGCAACAAATGACTTTTTTATTAATTAACTTGGAGATACTGCTTCCTCACCTGTTCACTTACTAGTTGGCTGTTTCCAAAAGGAGAAGAAATTGGGTTCCAGGTTTTGATCTTACTGGTGTATGTGATAGCAGTATCTTCTGCACTGCTATATTCACTATTTTGGTAATTGAAGCCTAGATTATATCTTAGAGTAATAGTCCCATCCCACTCCTTCTGCCCATGTCTGAGCAACCCACGCCAACAAATTCTGGTGTTTTACAACTTTTGAATTTTGTGTCAAGTTACTGATGATGTCTGCTATTTTTAATGTTAGTATTACTGGTTAAATAGTCTCCTGTTATAGCTTTGGTACTCAGCATTCTTGTTTGTCACTAATATTTTGAAAATGTTTTTAAATTGTCATTTTTTTAGACTCTCAGTTATGTGAAGGAAGCTCATTGTTACTTCCTATTGTCTTATCTTTACTATGCAAAAATTCTAACATTTCATTTGTAACCTGTTTGGTGTAGGTGTGTTGTGGGTGTTAAATTCATACTTCTCTCTAATGCTGCAAATTGGATGTACAGAAAGAAAACATCATCAAGGCAAACTGCTTTGTTAAACCTGATTTTAAACATAGTTTTCGGATCATTGGCTGGAAGTTTAGTGCCTTACAGAATGGTCATCCTTAGCTAATAGCAGTTGCTTTTGTTTTGTTTATTCACCAGGAAACAATTTAAACCATTTAATAGCTACTATAGTGTTTTCTGATTTGTTTTCCATTTCACACTCATTTTCTCAATAATTAGCACAGTTCTGCTCGTTAATGCATGAATTGAAAGTAGCAGCAATACATTGCAAGGAAATTGGAAAAATTTTTGTTTCCAAGCATAGATGAGTGTGGATGAGTGAAACATACAAAAAATTGGAAAGGTAGCTGGGTTGCACCAAATGCAATTGACCAATAAGCCAAAGTCTGTAATGTGCTCAAAATGTTATTTTGCGTGTTTGCTGCATTATGGTAAGTGGCACCTTTACCTGGTTTTTCTTCCTTTCTTGGTGTCTGAACTTTTAGAATAATTTTTTCAAGCAAGGTTACTGTTTTCATAATAATAAAGAAATATTTAGCACTGGTAGCTGTTACCTGAAATTACAAGTCAAATGTCTCTTAGGAGATCAAAAATACGAAATTTGATGAAAAGCGATATATTTAGTTCTCTATCTATCCTAGAATTCTTTTAAAATTGTGAGTCATATTCAACCATTACTGGAGTTCGTGGTACTGGAGGCCCCATGAGTGTTTAATTGGAGATGGCTGGTACCATCACTGTCCCCCAGCCTGCTGCTTACTGTCAGTTCTCTTCCCTGGTTAGTCATGACTGAAATGTGAAGATGAGTGGGTTACTGTAAAAATGCCCTCAGCAATGATTAATTCAGATTAATCACCTAATTTTGCAAACACTGGAGCACTGAAAGAACAGTAATGGTGTGAGAAATCTCCTGAACTTACCTAATATTAAGTATATTCTGGATTTAGTTCTGCAAACATACACATGGGGCCAGTTCAGACATTCCTAGTGATGCAATGGAGCCAACAAGGAGCTCCTTTGATTTCAGTGGCCTATAGTCATTAATAAAACTGTGCCATTCAGAATGGTAGGTTGAATGTCACGGATTAGCAGGATCAAGAGCAGTTTCAACATAATTTATTTAGGCCTTTGCTTACTTCCTTAATTCTCCACCCATGTTCCTCTTGTTGGGGATCTGTTATGTGCCACAACCACTGCAGCTACCTGCTCAAACCATTGCACAGGGCAGGAGGAGCAGAGTCTGCTTTTTAGGCAGGGGTTTTAATTGCATTCATAGTTTAAATGTCATTACTGCAATATGTGGTTTGTGCTATGGAATAGAAATTTAGAAATTAACTATTTTTAGGATCATACAGTGCTGGGAAAAAAAATCGATTATTTGATTCTAAAGTGGAAGGAAATTACGTAAACATTATAACACATGGGAATGTTCCCTATGCCTGGGACATGCATTACATAAATATTTCTTCATATAACTGAAATAAATGTTAATTTAAGTCATAAATATTGGGACAGTAACAATGT
This sequence comes from Hypocryptadius cinnamomeus, assembly GCA_013400635.1. Classification (NCBI taxonomy): domain Eukaryota; kingdom Metazoa; phylum Chordata; class Aves; order Passeriformes; family Zosteropidae; genus Hypocryptadius; species Hypocryptadius cinnamomeus. Next base: position 3,740 of record VYZP01018025.1, on the reverse strand, counting down.
TTATCGTTACTTTTAAACCTTAATGGTATGTTTCAGTATGCCCCTCACTAATTTTGGAAACCGAGGCCGTGAAATGTGAAGTCATTTCCTCTTTTAATAATGTAAATTATCTCCTATTAAGTAATGCCATTTCTTATTTTATCCTTAAATCTCTAGGTGCTGAAGTGTTGTATATGAACATGTCAGCATATAATGAAGGTCGGCTTCAGTCGTCGTTCTGGATTGTTGATAAGCAGCACGTATACATTGGAAGTGCCAGCCTAGACTGGAGATCGTTGGGACAGGTAATTTAATTGAAAATCTAATCCTATAACCTTTGAGTGTATAATGAGAAAAAAAAAGTAACATTTTGAGGACACTTG
>VYZP01018024.1:99178-112020 GCA_013400635.1 Hypocryptadius cinnamomeus | reverse complement strand
TAAGAGAAGAGAAAGGTAGAACAGGACTTGAAAATTATTGCAGTCTGAAAACTCAAACCCAGAAGTGACTACTCCCAAACACACTGTTTAAAAAATAATCCAGGTTTCATCTCTTTCTTCATGCTTTGTTTTGGAACATCACGCCATCATGAATACTAGAGATTAGCAAGAGCTGGCCATTGTTTTGCCCAAACACCCAAACACGTGGCTGAAAGCAGAGAGATTTCCCCACACATGGCTAGGGACAACAGTCCTGGCAGGACTGCAATACTTCTTGGGGCCACCTTGAGTAGAGCGTCACAATTGCTGGGCACTGTGTGCCAAGGTGAGGAGCTGGAACCTCCTGAGGAGGCAGGCAAGGTTATAGAAAAATGAAGAAACTTGGAGAAAGAGGAGTAGAATCATCCTGTCTTTCCCACAGATATTGCTGCTGTTTGTTCAGCTGTTTGTGTGGCCCCATAGGAACAAGAGAGCAGCCAGGGATTCTCCCAGAGAGGTGTGGGAAGTCATCTATCATGAGATGTAATCACAGCTCAGAGAGGAAGGGGTTTTTCTTTTCTCCTGCTTTGAAGCTGACAGCCATGCAGTGTTTTANAGCAACACAGAAGCAGCTGAGGGCAGCAGATTGCCTTGAGGAACAAATCAGCTCTGGTCCCAAGTCTGCGTCATCTGTGCCAGAGCCCTAGAAAATGAGACTTCTCCTGCTGCTGCCTTCACCAAGACAGAGTCACTGCTGGGAGGGAAAAGAGGCAAATCTCACCTCTTGTCAGCTGTGAGATGAAGGAAATCTGGTTCTGCAGCATCCTTTTATGTCTCTGTTACATCTGTCCCCTCCCTTTTCTGTGTCAAATATGCTCTTGCCCTGAACCTTGTCCACTCCTGCCCTTTACTAGGAGAGGAGTTTCAATTTAGTTGTGCTGCTGAGAATAATTCACCTCTTTTGGATATAGAACTCATTAATATGCCTGCATGTGCCAAAGGAACACAAATGGATCAGGGCTACAAGAGTGACTAGAGTGTCTCTTTCTATCCACTGGGTCTGCTGATGGGAAGAACTGCAGGCAACCAGGCCACATCTTCCTTCCTTAAATGCTCCTCTCAGCAAAATTTAGGAGAATTGTAGACAGTTTGATAATAGGATGGCTTTAGGGCTCTAAAGGTTTGGCTAACTGCCAACAAACATAGAGAGCACACTGGGATTGTTAGAGAAAAGCACAACCTGAGTGGGAGTAATTTCAGAACTATTTAATGTCCTTTTTGGTACAACTCCAGCCCTCCACCTTTTCCTGTTGTTCACTGTTGTTCCATCTTGGTTAACCCAGCCCAGCCCTGATATCCCAGCATCAAATCTTCTCTGATACAGCAGTGGCAGTGGTTCAAAAGGAGCAAGACAGGATGCTAATGGAGGAAAGAGCCATCTGTTTGGTCTGGATTTCTGTGGGGTTTGGTTGGGGTTTTTTTTAGCAGGGTCTTTACTCAAGAGGAATGTCCATAGTGAAATTTTACTTCTCTCTGTTATGACTTTTAAGTTACAATGGGTCAGACTGGTTGTCATGAGCCCAAGAAGAGTTCTTCTCAACATTGCTAATTTTGCTGATGTGGTGGTAGATTTTCTGGAGTTTTTGCTCTCTCCTAGAAAATCTTCATGACCCTGAGCTCTGTATGAACATTAAGGTCTCACATATATCATTAGAGCACAGCAGCAGTCTTGGCATCCTTGCAGTTTACTGAGAATGTCCTTTAAAAATATAATAGTCAGTTGAATGATGGTTGATTTCACAGAACAAGGGGACTTTCTATTTCTTCCATGAGGAAACCAAGCCAAATATGTAATTCAAATTATTCTACCGGAAAGTTTTTAGCTCTTGTGCCCAGATTACTAATATTTTCCCCCAAGGTGTATGCATTTTGCAGCGAGCACAAACAAGAGTGGCATGGATCACCAGAAGCTCTCAGATGACTGCAAACAGCTGAGACAGAATTCTCCTTTCTCCAGTCTATTTGCTAAGCCTTATTCTGTTGGCAGATTCAACAGAGTCAACCCAGGCAGTGTCAGCCCAGAACAGAAGGATGTTCTTCATGGCTGGATGCAAAGAGACAGGTGCAACCAGTGGTCTTAGATTCTCTTTTCTTGCTTTTGGAGTGTTTCTTGAAGTACTTTGCAGGATTAGGTAATAGGTGCTTTATAAGCAATAGGTAATTTCCACATGATAAAATTTGGTCTTCATTATCCAGCCAAGTGTCCTCAAACTGGTTATGCCAATACAATAAAATCCCTGCCCATTTCTGCATACTATTCTGTGATTTGGCAACATTTTACACACACTTGAGAGATACACTCTTTTAGCACTGTGTAAAACAGCTGTGTCCTCAAAGCCAGAAGTTTTATTAACTGTTTTTGATTGTTTTCTTATTTATATTAGTTGGTTTTCAGCTGAAGTGGTTTTTTGCTTTGGTTTATTTTTTTTATTCCAGTTGAAGTCGTAGAACATTCACAACATTTCCTGTTTGTTTCATGTCGTTTCTGCAAAGCAGAAGAAATTGAGAGGAATGATTCTCTCTCTGCTCTGAGGTTAAAATGAAGGATAAATTTTCATACAGGCAAGTGATAGCTTGCCTACTGCCTATTGAAATAATCATTTATGTGTAGAACTTTGAGAAACTACTACTGTAGGGCCAATATTTGCCACCTTTCATTAAAAAATGTATTATTACTGATGTATTATGTGGAGGAGTCTTGCCTAATACAAGTACCACAGTGCTTACATTCAAATTATGCTGGAAAATGTTGCTTTATGTTTCTGAAGCTTTTAAAGGGTGAAAACTTTTCTTATTTCTTAATATCAAAATTGTTCTGTTGACCAGCAGATAACACACTATAAGCTTTCATATATTACTCCACTAATTTAACCAAAAATAGTGAAAAAGTATTGGACTTATGTATATTTGTTGTTTTATCAACAGTCACCCAGCTCTAGAGAAAGCTTAAGAGATGGAGAAGTCCTTCAGAGAGCATGAACAAAACCAGAATTCAGCAGCTTATACCTCAGGTGGGCTTTTGAGTTGTGCAGAGAAGGAGGGTAGTGGCCTTTTTCCATGGTACTAGGGAGAAGCTTCATGAAAGCTCAGAGTTCATGGACAGAAAGTATAGAGAAATGAAGGTCTGGCAAAATTCCCCAACGTGGAAGCAGTTTGTAGCTTCTGCGTGTTTCTGGTACTACTGCAGAGAGCTGGAATTCTCAACATGACTTCCTAGAACAGTACCAGGCTTTCTGGACTTCATAGAGCTTAAGAGCCAGGCAGACAGGTACCCCTGCAAGGGTCAAACTCGTTCTGTTGAGCAGCCAAAAGGCCTCTGGGCTTGTATCCTCCATGCAACAAAATTTCAGCAATCCCAGTAAGTGAGAATGATTATAAAAGTCCTGGGTGGACAGGCTGGCCCATGAGCATCCCACCATGTGCTTCTGGCATGATATAGCTTCAGAATCATTTTCCTGTATGAGTTTGGATGTGATCGAAGCCAGGAAACAAAGCAGGCAGGTTCAAACAGATTTCCTGTCTGTGGATGCTAATTAGTGCTGCTGACCTCAGTAGGACATCAGGATTTTTCTGGTTTATTCAGCTGCATGTAGGGTTCTCTCTACCCATCCTTAATTAGCCCAGACACTAGTGGCCAAACTGGAATTCAGTAGCCAAAATCCTGTCCCTCTCTATATGGGATCTGACAAACTCATTTGAAGCAATGGGTTAACAAAATTAATCTACAACTTCCTTTGAAATACAGCGCCTGCCCCCCAAAAATTAAAAATTGTTCCAGATACTTTGATCCATTTAGCTTTACAAAAAAACCCCCTATAATTCTGCCTCTACACTTTAGATATGACTGACATTCCTAAGTACTTAAACTCCACTACTTTCTGACTGAATAATACTAGTTCTTAGAGAGTATTATGAAATATTTTAGTGTAAGCCAAGCCCAATATATCTTCCTGGACAAAAGAAAAGCTTGAAAATTTGTGAACTCCATTGAAAATAGAAGAACTAAGATGATTAAATGCTCTGTCTGAAGTTGTGCAGAACGATCCAAGGGTAACTGCTGAAATAATAGGAGATTTTGGTGAAGTGTCCAGAAAGTCACATCTAGCTGGTCTTCAGGGAATGAAAAATGTGGTACAGAAAATGTAAACCATATAAAAAATGTATTTCCCTTCACTCTACTACCGTGTGCCAGGAAGACGGAAGGTCAGCTGTTCAGAAGAACACTGTGTTCACTACTCTAATTTAATTATCTACATAAGCAGCCATGTTTGCAAATGGCTAAGGACCAAGCAGCTCCCATGGAAACCGTATCAGGTGCAAGCCTGTTTAAAAGTACAGCTGGCTTAAATACCTATACAACCATTTTTGAGTGCAGAGACCTTCTGATAATCAGAACAAAAGAAGTTCTTGGTTCTGAGAACTCCAAGAAATCTTGGGATGAATTTCTTGAAGTAGTTCTTTGTGATTCTCTGACTCTTCTACACGTATTGCCAAAGAGGTAGCAAAAATGGCTTGTGTGTAGGATTTGGATGGTGATTTTTTGATTAAGAAATTATGTGAGGCAAAGAAGTCAGTAATTTAGAGACTTGTCCAGAAAACCAATTCAAGTTATCAGCTCAGTTCTCCGAGGCAATTTTATCTGGGAAATCCCAGGAGCTCCAACCACCAGCATTCAGAATAAAATCTTAATCATATCTTAAAATTACAGGGATTTCTTCTTCCTAAAATTGCAAAACTGTGGCTCGCCTCCTGATTTCCAAGTATTTACAGAGAAGTAATTCAAGCTTTCAAAGTTGTCTGCCAAAGACTAATTTTAAACCTCTCAGTTCCAGCATATGGAGGAGGTTTTCACAACAAAGTATCGTGAGGCTCTGAGATCTGGCAACCCTGTCATCAAGATGCTACTGTTGAGGCCAAATCCATAGGAATGGCCTTGAAAGAAAGACCCTATTATCTCTCACCAGCTCTTCAAACTCTCCATCCCCCAAGAAACTCTCAATTGGAATAGGACGCTGGGCTGTTTGCAAAGAGATTAAATTGTTTGCAGCTGCTTGGGAATTAACAAACTTCCTCCTCTTTACGGTGGAACGCGGGGTATTTCTGAGCCAGGTGGAGGATACCGTGTGAGGTTCTTGTAGGACCTGGAGCTGGCACAAAGAACAACGTTTTCAAGTCTGCACATATATCTGAGTTACCAGGGCTCAATAATAATTTTCTGGCAGATTAGTCCTGCCCTACAGCAGGTTTCTATGATCACTAAAGCCAGAATGAAAGCAATGGGTCTGGATTTCACACTTTATATCCTTCCACACTGAAGCTTTGATTTTCAACACTGCTTTATTTTTTTTTCCTTTTGACACTGATCTGCAAGAACAAGGTGTGACAATTCACAGGTAAACAGCAAAGTAAACTGAAGGAACAGGTCCATAACAGACCAAGTGACACACTCATAACTTGAAGGAAATTACTCAGAATAACTAGATAAACCTTTGCCAAGATTGCTAAGGGAGAGATCAAGCACTGCAAATTGCAAATGTGACCTTGTTTTGTCCAAGGCGAAGGAAGAGCTTGTAATTTTTCTCTTGCTTATTTTAACAATGCTCATTTCTACTAAAAGCAGGGCCTTTACTAGCAAATCACTACCTGCTTGTAATTGTATAATTCATGAATGTGCAAAGTCTTAGCTCTAGGATTTTTTTAGATTATTTTAATTTATTTGATGATACCTTTTGTTCTGTAAAAATAAATTGTTTTAGCCTTGATCTTCAAATAAGAAAACTTTGATTCATGCCCAGCTTAACCTTTCATAGATAGAAAAAGCAAGGCTATTCAAAGCACAATACAATTCAGGGCTGGACAAAAAAGCTTTGCAGTTAAGCATTCTCAACAGTTGCAGAAGTGGTTTGTTGGGGTGTTTTTAATGCCAAACTCTTACAAAATACTGATGTTTACCAGATGCTAGAAGGTATTTTTCATCTGTTTTATTACCTGATGCTGGAAAAAGAGAGGTACATCCAATACATCCAGTCTTTTTCACCAAACTTTATCAATTTTCTTTTTGTTTTCTCTGAATCATTTCAGGTTTTCTACTTTTCCAGGCTTTACTCTCTCTAACTTAAAATGCAGCAAAATGCAGGTGCAAACTGCAAAGAGACCTGAAAGGTCCTTTATGGCCTCTGGCTTTAAACCTCAAATGAAAGTCCTGACAGTATCCTGAGGCTTTTCCCCCAGTTTCATTTGAAGACAGATACAGTGGGAACATTTAGTTCATGCAAGTGGTTTTGCATAAAGGACTTCCCTTATTTTTAAATATTCTGCCACATTTCCTACCATTTTTTTTTTCTTGGTATGAATTAAACCACGCTGATAAAGGAGGTGATGGGGTCTGGCAGTAAACATTGCAATACTTTTTTTATCCCAGCACTCTCCTTTCATATGACCTATGAATTTATTCCCTTCTACTCGAATGCTGCTTTACAAGTTAGTGTAACTTAAAATTCAACAGCAACAGAAAGGTGGGTCTGGGTGACAGCCTGAGCAGGGCTGTGACACTATTTAATAGTGTGTTTACACCCTCTGTGGGCTTCCTTTGAACTCACACAATTCTAAAGTTGCTTAAATTGGGTTTGTGTCAACCCAGCTGAGATAACTCAATTGAGAAGAAAAAATCCAAGAAGACAGACCATTGGTACTGGGGTTTTTGCTACATAAATACCTGAAAGGGAATTTCCAAATTCATGATGACATAGACATAATACTGGTGGAAAAGGGGAATAATCAGTTTATTTCAGACACTAAATCAAAACAAAAGTATATTGACAGTGAATTCATTCTATAAAGAGGCTTTAAAGCCACTAGTCGACGGTCAAAAGAAGATTCCCTTTTCCATGCTGGGCTGAGGCCAGCTGTTGTCCTGTGCCTTGAGGACCCCATGCTCTGAGAAAAGCCTGGTATTAATAAGTTGCACGGGGTATAAAGCTCTGCCTCTGGTCCTGTGCAGGAATCAGTGCTCAGCACACCTCATGGCAACACAGAAACTTTGGGTCATGGAATGGGGATGGTAAAAGGAACCAAGATAAAATCCATACGGTACAGAAGCAAGCACTTCTTCAGAGTCTTATGTTATTACATTCTTGTTTGGATTCAAGGTTTTTGGGTTTTTTCCCTTTTTCCCTAAAGGAATGTTTAACGAGTTTTCTTAGCCAGACTTTGTTATCATATAACCTGTTGTCCCTCTCTGCATTTCTAGACCTCATCCAGCCCAGTGTGATTTCCAGCTGGAACTCATAGTTCAAAATAAACTTTTACTGGAGGATTATGATCAGAAAATAGGATTTAAAGAACTCCATATCCAATACAACATAAAGTTATGCTCTATTAAAACATAGTACTTAAAACACTGTATGAGGTAAAACCTTGTACTTAGACCTACAACACCTGTAAGTTTTGTGGTTTCACAGGGATCCCTCTCTTTGGAGCTCCCTTTCTTGAGTTACTGGCTATGTCCTTCTAAATTTCCCTCACCTTCATGTAGAATGTATGGACTCAGTAGAGAAGGAATAAAAACTAACCAGTTATCAGCCTGGATAGAAAGAGCTCTTTCTGCCTCCCTGGAGAGCAAACTTCGTGCCACTAACACACCAGGTTTCTTGGTGTCAGTAGTTCGTAGAAATGATCAGACAACCACTAGAGCAACCAGCTACCTACCGCTGTGCCACACAGACCAGCCAATTTGTTTCAAGTGCCCTCAACACCAGAGAAGCAAAGACAAACACAAACTGAAATACAGCTAAATAAAAGCATTAATATATCTCCTGGCAACTTGCCTCCAGCACATTTTAAAAGACCCTTAAAACCTTTATGCAGCACAATGCAATTTATTACCTGCCTCTCTCCAAGCTGTCTGACAACATAGCTCTTCCATATTTTGGAAGCAAAAGTGCTCCAGCTGCTTGACACTGAAAATAAAGGTGATTTGCAAAGTCTTGCCGTGTAGTTTGCCATGCACTAAATGTATGCTTTCTTACAAAGATGATGGCTTAGGTTTTCTCTGGTTTATTTTGAAAACAAAGCAATTGGGAAACAAATCGTGGCCTCAGTAGCAGAAATACTGCTTTTGTAAAAGGAATAAAAAAAAAAAATTAGCAGTGAGTGAGTAACAGCAAATACCTGCGGGGGGGGAAAAACAAAATAGGAGCGTACTGGGGAAATAGGCTTTCAATTGGCATCGGGGAGCTTCACAAGGGGGCTGGCTTGATGCTGCCTTCACCTTTCACAAGGTTTGGCTGGTAGCTGGTGCTTTGATATGCGCAACTACCACTAGCATTTCATAATATGACAATCTAAGAGGTGAAATAGCTTTTGTATTTTAAAATCCATTAAGAACAGCTGCAACTTAGTGCTGATGGATACATCCTCACTTTACTAAATCAATGTCTCCTTTGTTGAGTTATATGAAGCTGTTTCATTGCCACGCAGATGGGAGATGCTAAAAAAAAGAAAAAAAATTAAATAAAGGAGATTTAAAATCTGTTATAGCACACTACATGTTAGCATTAGCTGTCCCTAGTATGAAGAAGTAATGAAACAACTAGAAATATCATATACAAAAATAAAAGAGTAAAATAAAAACGGAATTAGCATTTGAAGTGACAGTTATGAAATGCTAAAAAAGCTTATCTCAAAACTGCATGTTTCTGGGTGGGAGAAGGATTTCTAGGACATGCTTTTTCCCTAAGTGAATTTTCCAAGAGTCCCAAGTGTTATTTGCCTTCTAGTTCTGTAGTGTCAATATGGATTTCTCATACCAATTTCCACATATCCTGCCCCTACAGTGGAAACATCTTGTGTTTAGAAAACATATTACGACATTTAAAGAAAATGTTTATTGTATTTAAACTAACAGTAAAAGTGTATGTGGAGAAGTTTTTTTCTTTAAAAAATGCCTGGTGGCCAACATTAGGGTTAACTCACAAGCTTGTTTTAAGCAGTGTTTTTTAAATAAAATTTTCTAGATGCCTAGACAGGATCCTAAGAAGCAAACGGAGCCAATGGTTTTTCTTTGCTTGTTGGCTTTTGGGGTACTCCAGTTTCGTTCCTCCTGAAGCCTCATGATGAAACACCTACCAAGACTCACCAAAGCATGAAGGTTTAGGTGGCTGTAACGAAATAACCACTTACAGAGGCTACGGGAGAAGTAGATTTTGTTAGTCTAAAGGAGAATCGGGCTGTGGAAAGCTTTAGCACAATAGCCGATTGTCAAAGAACACAGCTCTAGCAAGCTCTCTGCTTGCCAGGGGCGAGCCCAGGGGCAAGAGTAGCTTAAAAAAGAAGTGAAGAAAGACCTGAAACTATTTGCTAATGTGGTAACAAGCACTACCTTTATTATAAACCAACTGACTCATGGAGGAGGCTGTTTTGGTTTTTAAACTGACAGGCTCATTCGGTGGTATATGAACTGATCTCCAAGTAGTCCTAAGGATAATCCTTAGTGAGGCCAGTCCATTATTAGTGTTCTGTGGGTATCACATCTTCTTTACTGACAGCAGTAATAAAATGTATTCTCCAAGTGCGGGCAGGACCTATTTGATAATCAGCCTCAAACCTTGAGTCCTAGGGGAGAATGTAGAATGCTGCCTCTGCCTGCGCAGAGCTCTCAGCAGGATAAACCTCTGATTAGTGACGTGGAGGGTGGAGTGGATGTAAGTTTAATGTTATATGCCAGCTCACATTAGACAACCTTGTGCAATTCTGTCAGTTTTGGAATGCAGTTCGATTACCTTATCTAACTGGAGAGCTTGAACAATAGGATTTAAACTTCTGGAATACAACTGACTAGGCTAAATGCTATTTTTAGGAACATAGACAGATAGGTAAGTTAACATATATGTATATGATTAACTTACCTATTTGCATATAGATTATACAGGTATATAACTTATGCATGTGTCTTCCCAGTTATGGGCACCTGCAGCACTCTGAACACCTCACTTGCTGCTCTCTAAATTCCCCCTGGCTGCTGAGGTGCTTCCAGTTGATGTGTGTAATACGGAAGCTCTGTATACATTTTTCCCCTCCAACCTCACTGCAAGTTCTTTATGTCCTTTATACTTACTATTCGTATACCGGGCTGCATATTCATCTGCAAGTCTGTCAACATAGTTCACCTCCTCTAATCAGAAAATGGTGATTAAATGAACATCCAAGTACAGAAGCTGTCAACCGTGTGTTCATCTTTTTTAAAGTTAAAAAAAAATTCAATTACCTTTTGCACTCATATGGCTCTGAAAAGGTCTTTTAAAAAAGTGGCTTCCACGATCGTAAGACAGAATCAAAGGTCAATGCCGATCACGTAGTTTTTAGCATTTACAGGAACAATAAAGAAAAATAATGTCTGTAAAAAAAGTTTATGCTGCAAGCCCTGCAGTTCTCTGTCTTCTAGGGTGAGTTATAATAGCTCCTAAAAGGAGCTTTTCTGGGGCATTTAGCTTTTAACCACAACAAGGTATTGTTTGTTTTAGCTATCTGTTTCGGCATTTGGTCCATCTCATGGGACGGTCTTTGAGACTTTGTTTCAGGATTAGGTTACAGATAGAGTATGACAAGGAAAGGAAAAAAAATCCTTATTTATGTCCTCTTACGTGCATAGGAAAAAAAAATGCAGAATTTTATATATGTGCCACCGACCTAAGAGGAAATATAATCCGCTCTCAAACTACAGAGTGAGCACAGCTTCTGTAGTGCGTGCAACAACTTTGACCTCCGTGTAATTACTCCAGGCTTACATCAATATAACAGTGCCGGGTTTCTCTTCAATTATTTCCCGGGAGTGGCAGGCTCTCTTCCCGCAGTGCTTATTTATTNCACGGGGCGGGGGGCGCGGGCGGCGGGGGCAGGGCTGAGCCGGGGCTCCGCGCCCCCCGCCCGCGCTGCGCCGCTCCGGGGCTCCCCTCTGCGAAAACACCCGCAAAGTGGCCTTTTTGGGTCCGCCGGCTCCGCACCCCGGAGGCGCGGTTGCGAGAGTCCCCTCGGGTTTCGCTCCGTCGGGAAGAGGGTNAAAAAAAAAATTCAATTACCTTTTGCACTCATATGGCTCTGAAAAGGTCTTTTAAAAAAGTGGCTTCCACGATCGTAAGACAGAATCAAAGGTCAATGCCGATCACGTAGTTTTTAGCATTTACAGGAACAATAAAGAAAAATAATGTCTGTAAAAAAAGTTTATGCTGCAAGCCCTGCAGTTCTCTGTCTTCTAGGGTGAGTTATAATAGCTCCTAAAAGGAGCTTTTCTGGGGCATTTAGCTTTTAACCACAACAAGGTATTGTTTGTTTTAGCTATCTGTTTCGGCATTTGGTCCATCTCATGGGACGGTCTTTGAGACTTTGTTTCAGGATTAGGTTACAGATAGAGTATGACAAGGAAAGGAAAAAAAATCCTTATTTATGTCCTCTTACGTGCATAGGAAAAAAAAATGCAGAATTTTATATATGTGCCACCGACCTAAGAGGAAATATAATCCGCTCTCAAACTACAGAGTGAGCACAGCTTCTGTAGTGCGTGCAACAACTTTGACCTCCGTGTAATTACTCCAGGCTTACATCAATATAACAGTGCCGGGTTTCTCTTCAATTATTTCCCGGGAGTGGCAGGCTCTCTTCCCGCAGTGCTTATTTATTTCGAATTGGCCTAATTTGCTCAACAATTTGCACATCCCTTCTTTGGCATCCCACGTTTCCCCGGTCGGCGGGAGCTGGGGCTGTCCGGGCCGCCCCGTCCGTGGCCGTCGGTCTCTGTCCCGGGGGAGCGGCCACGGGGCTCGGCACCGCCCAGCACCGGCGGGCACCGAGCCCCCCCAAAGGGAACCACCACGGCTGGGGCCCGGCGCTGAGCAATTCTTACGGATGAGTAAGCAGCAAATGTGGTAACTCAGGCCAACAGCTCTGCAATTAGGGCTATAATTTCAGGTGTAGCCAGCAGTCGTAATGAATATTTATTTCATCGTACCGAATAAAAGAAATGGCTCGGCTAAATAGCACGGGGAGTTCTGGGGGGTAGTTTGGTTTGGAGAGTTGGGGTGCTACCAGCAGGGACCCACCTCGTTCCCTCCCGTCCCGAGTGGGACAGGCTCCCTCTCCCCGCGCTGCGCGGCCGTAGGCTTATGCCCCCGTNTAGCGGCGGCACGGGGGGGCCGAGGCCCCTCCGGCTGCCCTAAGGTCTGCAGCCCCAGCGAGCAAGAGGGCGGCCCGGAGCGCCCGTCAGCCCCCGAGTCCTTATTGCTCCCTCTCCGCAGCCGACCTCGCCGGGGCTCCCGCAAGCCAAGCGAGCGCCGCGGCTACCAGCTGGCTGTTCCCGGGCGGACTCCAAGCCGCACGGATGCAATGCCCCGAGCGTCCGTCTCCTCCCGAGCCCCTCGACCGAAATCCGGGCGCCCGATTAAAGGTGCGAGGTCGGCGGCAGGCGATGTCGCGGCAGCACGGCAGGCGGGGAACGGGGCCGGGTCCTCCGCCCGCTCCCCGGCAGCATCCTATCGAGGTCTGAGCCGTGCTGCGGACAGGCACAGCCCGAGTCTTTTGTGTGGGGGGGTTTGGGTTTCGTTTGGGTTTTTGTTTGGTTTTTCTTTTCTTCGCTTTGCGGTTTTTTTTTTTTTCCTTTCTTTTTGGTCTGTGTTTAAGTTAGTGTGGAATGAGGAGGTGCGAGGCGTCGTAGCAGCTCGGTGGCGGTCCGTGCCTACCGAAAGAGCCGCTCCACACGCGGAGTGCTTTCTTTTTCGGGGATGGGGAGGTGGGACGGGCGCCGGGGGGGGGGG
>VYZP01018024.1:0-98313 GCA_013400635.1 Hypocryptadius cinnamomeus | reverse complement strand
GCGGAGGACGCGGAGCTGGAGGCGGCCCTGCTGCTGCAGCGGCCGGAGCGGGCGCGGCTGAGCGAGAACACGCGGCTGGCCACCCGCTACGCCGTGCGCATCTTCCGCGAGTACCTGAGCGAGAAGGCGCAGAGCCCCGACTTCGAGACCATGGACAAGGGGGCGCTCTGCCGGGTCCTGCGCTCCTTCTACGCCGAGGCGCGCTCCAAGAGCGGGCAGCTCTACTCCAAGTCCTCCCTCATCAGCATCCGCAGCTCCCTCAACCGCTACCTCAACGAGCCGCCCTACTGCCGCACCCTCGACCTCACCAAGGACCCCGAGCTCCGCGCCGCCAACCTCACCCTGGCCGCTGTCATCCGCAAGCTGGAGGAGCAGGGCGCCGGGCCGGTGGTGCAGAAGCAGGCCATCACCCGCGCCGACCTCCGCAAGCTCTACACGTGCAGCGTGTTCAGCACCCAGAGCCCCTTCGGGCTCCTCAACAAGGTCTGGTTTGAGACCTGCATGTACTTCTGCACCCGGGGCCGGGAGAACCAGCGGGAGCTGGAGGAGGACTCATTTGGGCTGGCCGTGGACGAGGATGGACGCAAGTTCGTCTACTTCAAGGCGCTGGGGCCCTACCACAAGTCGCGCTCGTCCTCCTGGAGCAAGAAGCGGGCGGAGAGCAGCGACGAGGAGAACCTGCCTCGTATGTATGAGACTGGCACAGAGTTCTGCCCCTATGCCAGCTTTGTCAAGTACCTCTCCAAGCGCAACCCCCTCTGCAAGGCCTTCTTCCAGCGCCCGCGGGACCACTGCAGCGAGGGTGACATCACCTGGTACGAGAACAAGGCCATCGGGAAGAACCTCCTGGGTACCCGCATGCAGATGCTCTCCAAGGCGGCCAAGCTCTCCAAGACTTACACCAACCACTGCATTGGTGCCGTCTCCATTGCCACCCTCAACAGTATCGCTGGCATTGGCACCAAGCTGGGAGGACTGCAGCCACCCCACCACCACCACCCCCCTCCCCACCACCACCACCTCCTCCACCACCCCGCTGGCGGGGGCTGCTACACCCCTGCCGCCCTCAATGGTGGACCTCGGCCGCGGCCACCCGCTGCCAACCCCTACGTGCTGCCCAAAGACGGTGACGCTGCGCCGGTGAAAGCAGAAGCGGCCGCAGTGGCCCCGGCCAAGCGGGCGCTCTACGAGGCAGTGTTCCCAGCAGGGGCTGCGGCCGGCGGCGATGCATGTGGGCCCTCTGCCTCCCCAAAAAGACTCTGCCGCCGCCCCGCTGAGCCCCTGGATGCCGCTGCGCCCGCCGTGGTGGTGGTCTCAGTGAAACATGACCCCTTGCCTCACCTCCTCCCCGAAGCAAATGGGCACAGAAGCACCACCTCACCCACAGTAGTTTCACCTGCTATTGTTTCCCCCACACAGGTAACCGGAAAAAGAAAAAGGAAAAAAAAAAAAAAGAAGTGGCAATCCCTCACCCTGCCCCACATAGTCTGCACTGCCCCTCTCCTTTCTTGCCCCAAGGCCGGGCACTGAGGCACACTGCCAGCATTGGCGTGGCTCTTGGGTCACGCTCACTCTTCAGGCACCCAAAGAGCCCGGATGCGAGTTATCCAACTTACTTGCCCCCCCAGTCTCTTCATGCCCTGCCACTGGTCCAGTAGCCACTCACTGTGTGCCTGGGTGTTGGACTTGAATGGTGCCTGGGTGCTGCCATGCTCCCCCTCAGCGGCAGCACTAACAGCTCAGCCCTATGGGCTCCCCTTTTCCTCCTTTTTATTTATTTTTCCCCTCTTTTATTTCTCTTTTTGCGGGAGATGTCACTTACGAAAGTCGGGCCAGAATAGTAGATAGGGGCATCAGGTATCATTAGTGTGTGTGGTGTTCTTGATGTGCTAATGAACTATTTGAATAACCTCAAATGCAAGAAACAGCCGGGAGAATACTCAATTACACACTAGTAATGAGGGTGTAATTTTAAACTTCAGAAGTTAACAAGAGGGTTAATATGGCAATTGCATTCATCTTGTATTTGTTTATTTAAAATAGCTCTGTTTCCTGGCAGTGATCCTCTTTTTTTTTTTTTAAGGCAAATTGGCTTTAGTTGCATTAGTTACCATAGTG
This sequence comes from Hypocryptadius cinnamomeus, assembly GCA_013400635.1. Lineage (NCBI taxonomy): Eukaryota > Metazoa > Chordata > Aves > Passeriformes > Zosteropidae > Hypocryptadius > Hypocryptadius cinnamomeus. Next base: position 96,195 of record VYZP01018024.1, on the reverse strand, counting down.
GCGAAATATACAGTAAGAGCACAATTAAACGGGTTTAGGTGCAGCTTAGCTGTGGAATGAGCCCAAATTCATTAGATGTGTTTCGTTAAGGTAAAACGGTGTTGTCGAAAACGCTGTTGAGCTGTGCCTTAATGTGTGCCTTGCAGAGCCCCCTGTGCTGTGTGCCAGCACGTGCTGGTGCCTGCTCCCCATCCCCTCCAAAAGTACTTTCCTCTCGGGTGTTTGAGCGCCGGAGCTAAATTACTTCAATTAAAGCCTCACTGCACCTCTGCAATTGGCTTGAAGTTTGGAAGCCATTCTAACTAAATCTGTAAAGCGTATGCAGTTACGTTGTGCCCCATAAAATACCACGTTTCGGGCAAGAACTTTACTGCTGGCTGCCCTGCCTGATTACAAAACCCCTCTGACATTCTTGTGTCAAGTAATAACAGGGATCACAGCCGCCAGCCAGGGAGCGCGGCGCTGGGCAAGCACAGGTATATGACATGCCTGAGCTGTTTCCCGAGTGGAAATACCAGTTCTGGACAGACTGACCCTTTCAAAGAGTTTGCCAACTAATCAACCAGCCTGAAGGCTAATTGGGGCGGGGAGGGGGAGGGCAGGGCTCCCAGTGAATGCCTGCATAAGCATCTATGTTCTTTAAGATACCTGCGAGCTCTCCTTTCTTTCAGGGAGGCTTTTTTTGGACCACTTCGGTGGAGTACTGTAGCTTGATCCCCTGCTGTGTGTATCTGGTGTCTCTGAATGACTTAGAGGCTTGATTATGTGCAGATAATGTTTTTGTTCTAGCTCATTATTTCAGGTAAAAGCTAATGCTCCTCGCTGTATTTAATCCTAGATGCCTCTTCCCGTTGCTTTTAACGATCTTGAAAGTAATTTTGAAACTTCGGGCACAATTCAGCTTTTTAGGAGGAGCACTGCACGTGCGTCTGGGAATGGGAAGAGGGAACTGGGCAGAGCAGTCAGTGGTCACAGAGTGTGCGTGTCTTTAACCTGTTAAATGAGGTGTCTTGGTACTTCCAGTTGTCATACTAGAGAACTCTATCTCTACCCTGGCCCACAAATCCCTTCACACTTTTATAAAGCTTAGGCGAGGAGAAATGCAGCTGCTGTAGTGTTTGTTGCGAAGCTGAGCTTCCTGCGGGAAGCATTCGGAGCTGTAATTCTCATTAACAGTGGGCTGTGGGGAGAAAGGGAGAAATAGCTAAAATAGAGTACACAGGCATCTGCTGTCTTCCTAAGAGTATCAAGAAAGAAAATGAGCGATCAGCAAGGGTGCTAGAACTAGACAATGTGAGTTTTATCAGTAATTATATGGAAATGTTCACTTCCATTCACAGTTTCATGAGTTAAACAAGGTGCCCACTCACTTTTGTAGCTGAATCTTGCCTTTGCTACAAATCTCATTAATTTAAACCTTTAATAGGAAAAAAAAAAGCGTCTCTCTCTTTTTTTTTTTTTTTTTCCCCATTTTCATCACCAATTTTTCTTGTGTCAGTTTTAACTTATGCACTTCTGGGATGTGACAAAATGAAAAAATACTGGCTGTGGAATGGATTTCCTTGGGAGACTGTTAATGCTAAACTTTTTCTCTCTAGCTACCTTTTATGATACTTACACTAATCGAGGTCCAGGGCATTTCCTGGGGAAATTAATGACTGGCTGAGGTTAATGGCCCAAGGCATTGCCTCAAGCCATTGGCTCTCCCAGCCCAGTCATTAATCCCCAGGAAATGCCCTGACCCTCAATCCTTATTGCTTAATTATAAACAAAGAGTTTCTAGGCCTTTTTGCTGAATATATCTCATCAAGTACCATGACACTAAATTCCACTGTTGACAAATATTACTGGTTCCTTGAAAACATGAAGGTCATAAGTTTGTGGTTTATTGGTTGTCTTTGTAATTAGTCTTCCAGGGGACAGATTGTGCAGAACTCATAGATTTGTGCAATACTCTGGTGAAAAAGTGGTGGCATAATGTGTGGGTTTCTTAGCATATATTCCTTATACTGTGAGTTTTGATTTTTTTTTTTTTTAATAGCATTTAGCAAAGTGTAGAAAATGAAAGTACTAAATGGGGTGTCTTCAATTTGCATTGACTGTCTGAGCAAGAATGTTAATTTTATGCTTTTGTGTTGTAGCTCCCATTTTTCGTTTAGCCCCAAATTGTCTTTTCAACACTGAGTTTGTAGGAGCCTCTTCCAGAGCTCAGGAAAGGTACATTAAATGTTTGTCTTGATCCAAGTATTGCTTTAGGTTTGAGCCTTAAGAGCAGCATTTATAGTGTATTTTAAGCATATAGCACTGCCATCATGGCACAACTTTCTTTTCAGTCCTTATTTGCTCTGAAGTGTAGCAATTTTCCTGCCACTGACAGCAGTACTTCAGTTCAAGTTGATGACAGAGAGATGTAATTTGGCTGTTGTTCATCTCCCATGTTGCTGAAAGATGAACAATAGCTAAAGCTTGAACTTTTGATGCTACAATGTGGTAGTAGCTTTTGGGTTTTATAGTTCTGGTACATGCTGAACTTACTACAGTAGTAATACCCAAAAATAGGTGTAGGAAAGTAGTTTGACCTCTGCCAGGGAGGAGAGTTCCCTGTCTCTTGCAAATGCTTTGGTTACATTTGTTCTGTAACTTGGTTGTGTTTCTATGGCCTGTTTGTGAAGAATTTATTAGCTATGAAGATATCTACCAAAAGCTTGGTCATTAAAACCTGAGCTGTGTGCATTTGTCATAGCTGGTTTGGGGAATCCTGAAATGCCTTTTTTTTTTTTTTTTTTTTTTTTTTTTTTTTTTTTTTTTTTTCCCCTTTCTCCTTTAAATTCAGAGTTGCCCTTTTTGCTGTCTTTTTGGTCTGGCACATGCTTTTACCTGAACCAGAAATCTAGTTCTGGCTGCAGATTTTGCGAAAGAACGCAGAACAATGGCACGTGAGGAATATGAGTAGACAGTAGGCACAACCGGGAGCAAATCAAAAGTAGCTAACAAGTCTAACCCTTTTTAGTCTTGGATTTTGGAGGAAGTGGATGAGAATCTGATCTGGGAACATCCTGCACATTCCTTAAATGGCTACAAAAAAGACTTGTGTTTTGTACAAGTATCTCTAGTACTCTGACCAGAATCGTTGGTAGGTGCTTTCCCCGTTTGCAGGGCAGGAGAACTCATCAGGTAGCTTCAGGGAAGGATGCTTAGGATAGTGGTGTAAAGATGCTAGGCTTTATTTCTACCAGGGTAATAGATGCAGCAATATCCCTATCTTAAGGGTTTGAAGTGCAGTGGCTATTAAGTCTGATGACTGCTAAAGACCTTGTTAGTTGTTGTGACAGTACTGCTGTTGATCAGGTTTCAGAGGTTAGTGCTGGCTGCCCTACTGCATAGTGCTCTTCTCTTTGATTACGGGATTATCCCAGGTTGCAAGAAAATCCACAATTTGCTAGGTGTCTTTTTTAAGAGAAGCACTGAGGTTAAAATCGTAGACGGTAAGGGTTGAAGAAACTTTAATCTATGGTTTAAGAAACTGTATCTAACTTAGGGGCTGCTGTTTGTTACTTTGTTACTTACAGGTTTTTTAATGAGGAAGATTTTTCGTCTTGTGCTAAGTTACAGATGTGGAAAGTAGATCTGTGGAAGGGACTATTATACCTGATACTCACAAAAATTGCTCTGAAATCCTTGGAGGGCAGGGGGATAAGGTGGTAGTGGTGTCAAGTATGGTCCCCAAAGCTTTCTTATCAATCTCCATAGTGAAATGCAGGAATCCTGGCTGTTGCTCTTTTGGGTGAAAATCAGTGTTGTTTGTACCTGAGTGCTTCTAAAGACTGTTGAAGAGAGATAGAGTTTTTCTTTTTAAGAGAGTAGGATATCCCAGGCTACATTCCTTATAATGAACGTGAAGCTTGGTGGGCATGTGAGTGTTTCCCAAGGTGAGTACAAGACAAGCAGAAAAGAGATTAGGCGTAGTGAACTTATATACAGCTTTGGGGGCAGTACATGCACTGAAAGGAGGGAAGGGAACTGGTTTTTCTTTCCTTGGCTGAGGTTGGTCCATGTTGAATCAGCTCTTAGGGAGTTGATTTAAGGGGACTTGGGAGAGTATTTCAGAGCAGATCCAAGAATGGTGTTTTAATGCATGCATTTAGGATGGTGGCTGTGGAGCTAAAGGTCCTATACTCTCTTTGTAGGTCCTCTTGGTTGCATTGGCATGATATGTTGGCGGTATTAAATCGTGCAACTATTTCAGCTGGTGATTTCTACTATCACTTAATTTTTCAAAATATTTTTCCTTTTTAGAAGTTAGACTAATTTTATTTAGTTGCATCACATGAGCTGGTTGGAGAACCTGCTTTGTCCAGCCTTCAACGATGGCAAGAATGCAGGAGGTGACCAGTTCCTTGTAGCTCAAATGAATATGACTTTTGTTATACAATCAAGAGAAAAAAAAAAAATCATCACTGAAGGTGCTGCTGTATTTTGACACTCTTTTACATCCTATAGAATCTGAAATGACTATGTTGGTGCTCTATGCACATCAAAGATAAAATGCACAAGCTTAAAGGCAGCAGAGAGATGATTTTTTTTTTTAATATATATATATATAAAAAGTCTTCTGTGATTATCCTGTAAAAGATTTCCCATTGCCCACTGCTCTGTTTCTAGAGAGCAAGAGATCAGAAACTGCTCAGTCTAATTGGTGAGTCTGTGTGACAGCCTTATTTCATGTATGGTGTAGAAATAAATGAGTGCTTAAACCCTTTGAAACATACCACTACTGCAAAAGCCATAGGCTGTAATTAAATTGAATGTGGGGTTGTATTGTCTTGTGCCCTTGGCTATAAACTTGATAACAGGCCATGGTACCCCCACTATTGTGTTCGAAGCTGGAACCTAATTAGAGATGTTGTAGATTTTCAGTCACTTTCGAAACCCTTCTGTTCATCTTTTTCCCTGTGTCCTTTCTTATTATTTTGCTTTTCTGTTTCTGAAGCAACAAATGCACCCTTCTTTTCAGAAGGAAATCATTAAGGGCATGTAGCCAAATATGTATGTGCAAGATAATTTTTTTATCATATTTTGGATTCAAGGGACAAGTGTTGGTAACTGCATTTTATCTGATGTGGAAGAGATTTATTAGTGTTGAGACAGTAAAAATATATAATCATGTTTCCAGGGAATGCTTTTAGATTCTTCTAGGCGTTAGAATGGGGAATAAGGAAGGGATTGGAACTTCTTGTAATACCTTGATCTGAAAGTAACATTGGAGATCGGAAGATGTACAATTGAATTCTGTTCTGGTTGTTTTTTGGGGATTATCAACAAGGAAAAATGGCTTTTCTGGGCTTTTAGAAATTTACATGCTTTGCATTCAGCCAGTTTTAGTTGATCTGAAAACCTTCAGACTTGCTAAGGACTTAATCCCCGATGAGAACAAGTATCTTTAATGAGTTCTTAATGCAACTTCTAGTTTCAAAAATAATAAAAATTGTAGTGCACATATGTATTATAAATATTTCCAATAAAGTCTTAGTTAATTGATAAGCTTACCTATGGTGTGCACCTGCACACTTCTGTAGCTAGGACAGATCATTTTAATGAAATGGAAATTGAATGACATTTTAAAGCCCCATTCACTTTACCCATGTATGGATTTTTTTTTCACTGTATGTTTAGGACACATCTGCTCCATATAGCACAGTTCTGAGCTAGCACCTCCGTGGGACTTCTGACTTGCTTCAAATCTTAGCCTGAGTGTTCTGATGTGGTTTGCAGTGTTCTTGGTACTTAAAATAGGTCATGTAGTCTGGATATAATGCATTATTTTGTGACTTCTGGAAAGAGGTAATCACTTCTCTTCAAACAGTGTCACCAGCTGTAGGAAACCAATCCTTCCCCAAGGTGGGTGTAGGAGATGAGGGCTGAGTGGAACTTTTTTGGTAGTGGGAGTAGCTCTTGGTGGAAGGGAGGTTGTTTGGTAGCTGCTGTTCAGGTAACACAGGCTGGAGCATTTGTCTATGTAAAGGGAAGAGAGCAGAAAACTCTTTACAGGAGGCAAGGTGTGAAGCTGAATTTTGGCTTTCCTTTCCAAAGGAATTTTGGCATTCCTTTTCCTGTTTCCTTATCCAAAAAGTCTTGTGGAGATACTGGGGTGATTTCTGAGCTGAGCTTAACTCTACCACAGTGCTTCACTTCTCACTCTCCTCCTCAAAGTGCCCAGGGACCAGGTCTGATGATGTTGTTTGTTTCAGTTTGGTTTTTGATATCAGGAGTGAGAGGAAGAGGAGCCTGTGTAGTTGAGACTCATCTGCTTGGTAGCTCTAATGAAGGAGCCACAGCTCTCAGGCTTCCCTGCAAATTGGCACCTGTGTGTACTCTGTTAGTACTTCTGTGTCAGCCTGTCATAAATGTAATGCATAAACGTACAACCTCCCTAAAACACCTTCTTTTAAGCCTTTTTTGTGTGCATGTGTCTGCTTATGTTTATTCAAAATTAGAGATTGCTGAAAAAATTTCAAGAGTGATTTCTCAACACCCTTCAGCTGAATCCTGATCTTTTACTCACCACAGCAGTATTTTTACCTGCTTCTTCTGCTACTGTTGATTTTTCTCTGTATGGTTCTAGGAGGCTTCAAAAATGGCAGAGGGAGGTTGGTCTTCAGTAAGGTCAGCATCCTGTGTCTGATGCCTTGCCTTTGAGTCATTCAAGTCCAGTGCAGTCATACTGAGCTCTTAATCTGATGCAGGGTGTCCGGATGGGGAGCTTGTCCTCACCTTGCTGGTGAGAGCTCTTGTTTCATGGGTGAGGTGTCTGCAGTGCACGTGAAGGGACAGCATTGAAACTCTTGGGCTCAGTAGCACCGGTGGTTAGTTGCTGAGCATCCTCTGGTTGAAAGCTGCCCTGGAGAAGTAGCAGCAGAAGCGTGTGGTGTGTCTAGCCAGTGTGGGGGTGGGAGCACGGATGTGTGGGTTTAGCGTGAAAGAGAAGGGGAAATCCGCTCATGTTGCCCTCCTCACTTCATTTCTGCTTGGGATGGCTTGAGACTCTTTTTGACATTTTGTCTGAAATGTGGGGAAGAGGAGAAGCAAGAAAGATGAAGTTGACTTAAATAGCTTCCTTCCTTCCTTCTCAACTAGGGCTGGCTGTTTCACCTATGACATGCCTGATAAATTCCTTCCCTTGTATTGAAATCGCCCCATTCAGAAGAATTCGAGTCATCTGAAGTGCTGTAATTAACCCGTCTAGTTTTGATGCCAAATTGGGAGGACCTAGCTGAGAGTTGGGTTGACAAGTTGGAAAGTGTAAATGGGAGCACAGATGTCCTAACAGAATCCTATGGCTGTAGTACAAACTGTTTGAAATTCAGATAAAGAGGAAGCCTGCTTCAACTGATTGCCTTTTTGAGGGTTTCCCTGTGTTTCTAATGATTTTATAACTAGCAGCACTGACTAGTCACAAAAAAATCTTGCATGCTATTCCTCCTTATCTCAGATATGACAGTGATACTGGCTGTTTGTGGTGATGCTTTTTGTAGGCTTTTATCAAGTTGATCAGTACTAGTTTCCATCTTGGGTTTAGAAAATGTCGTGTCTTTCTTGTCATGATACAGTAGTTTCTGTAAGCTCTCCCTAGACTGTTTCAAGACCAGGTTCACATTTCGCTCAAGTTTTTAAAATGTTTTTTAAGGCATGGGGAAAATAATAAGATGCTCTAAGCTTGCATGGTTTGACTAATCAGCAGTTCAGAATGACTTGTTGAGCTTTTCAGTTTATTTTCTCTTGTCTCTTAATTTAATAATGCTGAAGTATGTATCTTGTTGATTATGTCTTTGAAAATAGAGTTTCTTAGGGAAAAAAAAACCAAACACTTTCTCTGAAAACACACTGATTAGTGACTGACAGACTTAGGAGTGGAAAAGTAATTGTTCTTTGAGGAAGAGAAGATAAGGCAAAGCTATGTGGTCCATGAAACCATGTGAGGAAAACTTAAGTTCTCTAGAACTGACTGAATCTGGTAAGAACATGTTTGGGTTTTTTTTTTCCCCAGCACAAACACTTGAAAAAGTTGTATTCCTTAGCAGGGATGGCAATGCAAAATTCCTCTGCCTTTGAATCTGTTTTTTTTTCCCCCCACGTACCATTTGAAAATAAAATAGGCAGAATGGGACTAACGTGGTTTTGGTGTCAGCCTCAAACTGCTGCAAAATCGGCTTTCTGAAGCTGCTGCCAATCCAGAGCAGTATGTGTAACACAGTTACAGTTTGATTTTTCAAAAGCAAAAATAACTTTTATGTCCTTTCAGAGCTTTTAGTTTTGCCTTCCTTTTGGGGTATTTGACACACTTTCAAAGTAACCTCATTACTGGTTTTATCTCTTAGAAGTCTTTGTAACTTACCTTTTTCGGAAGACTTTTAGTGTGTTACTTTTGAGAAGCACTTGAATACAATTTTGTTGTTGTTGGTTTTTTTTTTGGTTTTTTGTTTCCACTGGCAGTACTCTAGATACAAGCTGTTCTGTTCAGGTTTAGGCATTGGAGAGTATCAAAAGTAAGGAATTTTTTAAAAAGCTAAGGAAAATGAGGTTTATTCAAACTAGGAAGTGCAAATGTGTCAAAATGAGCATGACATGTAGAATGTACACTGACTCAATACTAAATATACTATTAATTGGGTTGCTAATGCATTGTATTGATGTATGGAAGTAGCACTACACTACTGTGTAACTGGCAAAATTATCCCCATGGTACAGAGGAGGATAATTCAACACTTCAGAGTTTATTGTGGTAATCCATTAAGAAAAGATCTCTCCTTCTTGTGCTAAAGTAGAATTTTAACCATTCAGTTTTTCTCAGTCACAGTATATCCACTTCCAAACTGCCAGTGGATATAATCGGGATCATGAATATAATAGTAGGCTAGATTTGCAGTACAGGATAATGATATGGTAGTAAGTGTGATTATCATGTAAAATATTCAGAAGCTTGTGTATGTGGTTTTAATTGTTGAGAGATACAAAGGCATCAGGTCAAATCTGTATCTTTCCAGGAAAAAAATAAAATAGATGAGAATTTTTTTTTTTTTTTTAATATAGAAAGCCCATGTCCAAATTTTTTCTAAAACAGCAAAACACACTCCTCCTCCTCCTGCTTGGTAACTCAGCTGACTATTATTACTTATTATGGCATTTTTATTTCTGTAAAGTGCTGGACTGATTTGACTGGACACTTCTTGTGCTACAGGGTTATGATCTTACCAACATAGTTGCCGTGAAATGCTCTGGTGTCGTGGTGTTGTGGCATTGTTCTGCGTAGATTGCCAGCAGCAGAGCTGCCAGAGCTACCCAGCTACCCTGGCCTGGCACAGGGGGTGGCAGTGCCCTCCGTGGCCCCTGCCTCCTGCAGGGAGCTGGTTCAGGCTCCAGCCACAGCACTGCCGCTGGAGCAGTGGCCATGCAGCCCCGCCTGTGGCTCAGGGTTCTGGGGTCTTCTCAGGCTCTCATCCCAAAAAGAGAACTAATGCTAGAAGGAAAAATTAAAATGTCTTCCCCCTCACTCCAATCTTTATAAAATCAAAAAGCTCCAAAAAAGCCCCACTCTGAAAAGCTTTAATTGTCTTTAACGTTAATGATAGTGGTCTGAAATAGCTGTTATTTACTTTATCTGAAGGGACTAGATTTTTAGGAGGGGAAAGGAGCACATGTGAGCTTTTCAACCTATCTGGAGGCCAGAAAGGTTGAATAACTGAGCAAGCAGGATTTTGAAGGCAGAACACTATTACTTGGTGAGATGAAAGAGATGGAAGTAATAAGTTGAAATGGGAAATAAGAAAGGGAGGAAAAGCAGGGTGAGAATACCTTACCAACTACCTTGTTGCAGCATATCAGTTGAGGAACTAGATTAACTTCTGTATGCCAGTCTGCTTCTGCTGGATTGGTTTAATGGATTCAAGGAGCAAAAAATAATGTCTCAGTTTGGAGAGGGGCTAAAATTTGAGGAAGAAATTAGAGGGAAAAACATTCTTCTTTCCTAATGCTAAATAACAAATGTACTAGGTGCACTGAAACAAAATCCGATCAAGGAAAAGACAGACCCAGAGGGACGGCAAAGAACTGTGCATATTTTTCTTTAAAGTAGAAAAGCTAGAGGAAAATATAAAAGAACAGTTAAGGGGCAGGGAGGGAAGTCGGAGTTTTCTTCAACTGTAGAGTGAGTTAATAAAAAATATGAGTGGGACTTAAATTAAATGAGTTGTATTATTGCTTCTTAGGGGAACTAAAATCTAAACCTTCAAAAATGTGAAATTTAAAACTGTGGTTTCCTGTAGAGTTTTGTGTTGAAGTAAGCCTTGGTTCTTGGGTATGTTTTCTGAAAGAAATCTGCTGTCAGCACGGTGGTAAAATGGCCTGTAAGCATTGTGTTTGGTTTTATACCTAATGGACAATAAAGTAGTTTCCTCAAGCTACTTGAAATACTCCTTGTAAACTAAAGTGTCCGGATCAATTTCTCATTCGCATCTTATTAAAGCTCACTGAGGAAGTTGGGAAAGCATGTTTTTGATCAGAGCACTGTAGAAGCTAGTCATGAACTCTCTTAATCCTTAAGCTACTTCATAAAATTCCTCAGAAGGACCCCAGTGGGTTCCTGCTTTCCAAAACAGCTTCATCCCACCTGGATGCCAAGCAGAGAGAGCAGCTCCGCTCTATGGTGGGAGGGCACTTGGGAAGTGTATGGGGTCAAGGGGAGACAGTTGGAGTGTCTTGTTTTTCCCATGTTTATCTGACTCACAGTTTCCTAGTGGAATACTAGGATTGTTGAATTATTTGCATGAATAGCTGTCTGCATCCAAAATGACTTGTGCATGCTAGTCTATTCTCTGTATGGTAATGCCTGAATTTCTCTTGTGTAGTCAGTTCATGTTACATGACAGCCTTAAATGCCTCGGCGGTGTGCTTGATCAAAACACTTTTTTTTTCCCCCTAAGGAAACACATGGTGTCACAGCTCTGAGAAGTCAGGAATTTCTTGTTGGTGGGTAGATGGCTGGGTGCTAGCTTTCAGCAACCCATTCTTGAGAAGAAGTTAAGCTGCTATCATACTGTACTCCAATTTTTTCATAAATATATTTTAAACTTTTATGATCTCTTCTATCAAGTTTCTGCCTATGCATCTGCATGAGTAGGAGGCTCAAATCAATATTTACAGGGTCTGCTTTCATGCTTTATATATACAGCTATATCAAGATACATGCTTGTGCATTTTATAAGAAACGTATTAAAGAGAAAGTGTTCATCTGATTAGCAATATCTACTTTTTTAACAATGATAGAGGATGCTTTGAGCACAGTTGTATAAGGAATGTGCTTTAGAGAAACTGTCAAATATGCTGGCCATTTTGTGACTTGAAAATTGTGTTTAACTGTGGAGAAAAGTGGCCACCACAACATCAAGCCTTCCTGAAGCAACAAGTGTGCTGCCTGCGTGCCGGTGGGACAGTGCCACCAAAGTAAGTTGTGTTTCAAGACACAGAGGATGACAATGTTGGAGGTGCTGTAGCAGCTAATGGAAGGCTGTAAGCAGGGTACAAGATAGATGGCAGAGATGTTATTCTGGCTGCACTAGTGAAAGAGTTAAAAAAAAAAAGGGGGGGGTTGGGGAAAAAGGTCCCCATCTGTAAAAACGGCAAGCATGTTAGCTGTTCCCAAAGCACATTTTTTGGTGACTTGTGAGAAAATTAGCAGCCTCAGTCTGGGTCTTAGTGGGCAAGTATCCGTGCAGTGGAAGCTACTGAACTCATGCTGGTTGTCCCTGCTGTTGGCAGCGTGGGTGGTAAAGAGTTGCTCTTGCCCCAGAGGTGAGCTCCTGACCAGCTCACCAGGACTGGGTGACGGCCACAAGAGAAAGCTTGCTCTGCCAGTGGTGCACTTGCTTCCTCGATGGTCTGCTAGGCTGTTGATGTGATGTTACCTCAAAGCAGCAGACTTCTATACCAATTTCAGTGTAAAAACAAGACTAATGGCCAAATTTCTACACTCTGTGTCTTTCACTGATCATGAAAAATAGCAGTTTGCTTCTCCATCCTCCTGGCTTCACCATCTTTTTCATATAACTCACTCACTTTTACTTATGGCTTCTTGTCTCTAATAATTTCTTAATGAAGCAGACAATTATATTTTATTTTATCCTATGTGAGCTGCTTCTCATCATTTTTTCTTGTTTCCCTCCACTCCATTTCCACTCCAGGCAAAAATTACTTCCAGTGAAGAAGGGCTGGATGTGTGTCATTCCAACGCTATTGTAAATGACCCTACAGATTTGCTTGCATACCCCATTTTCTCACCTAAAATGCAGGCAAGGAAGGTCATATGGGGCCTGTCCCCATACCCCATCCCCACATCAGTGGCCAAGAGCAAATGTCTGTAGAAGAGAACACAAATAGACAGACAGGTGATGCTTTTCATGTGGGTGTTATAAAGATGTTTGCCACTTCTCCCTCTGAGGTGTGACATGTCAGAAGCACATTAACCATTAAGAAGCACATATTAACAGAGTCACATTGGGCCTGTGGGATGTATGGACCCCTTTACATTTTCCTCTCAAACTGTTTTGATGGGAACGTTGATTACAGACAAGGTAAACTTGTTTGTACTTCATTCATTAATAACAAACTGTAAACTGCCCTGCCTCCCCTCCCCACAGGCAAGGCACTTGAGGAGATGCCAGGCAATTAAAGTACTTAAGACAGTAATTACAGTCAAATATACAACAAAAATAAAATCACTGCACATGATATTTTTATGCTTGGTTTTGTTCTATGCTTTTATTAAACCGCAATTCTTGCCTCACGATTGAACAGGAATCTCTCAGCTGGTAATACCAAAATGTTTGACAAGCTTTCTTTGGTTCATCTGGGTATTTAGCAAACTCTTTGATCGTCTTCCTATTGAATTCATCACTGCTCAGATTCCTGCTTTTTAGATGCATCTTGCTGTATAAAGCTGGTGTACCTCTGAGCCTTAGCACCCATCGGTAGGGAGGTGGTACCAATGCTATCTTGAAACTCTTCCTTTCTTACTTTTCTTGCTGGTTTTCTTAATGTACAAAGAGCAGCATGTCCAGTTATAGTGATGCTTAGGAGGGGAAGGCTGAATTAGGCTGAGGTGTTCAGTTGGCTTCAGATATTTGAATTGAACATGATGCATTTTAAACTCCAGAAATTAGTGTCCCCAGGTTTGATTTGTGAATCTGTTTACTGAGTTAGCATCCTGTAGTAGAGACTTGTGTCAGCTTAATATTTTTAAGTGAAATTCTAAGAGACTTAAATATTCCAGATAAAGTACACTTTAAAAAGACAGAAACTTAGCTGTAATGAGATCCAGCTGGTGTGCATAAACCTTTCACATTGTGTTACATAGTTAAGTTGGTAAGTAATGTATGGGGAGAAGTTCTGGTGGCTTTTTCCTTTGTACTGGAGTTTTACGAGGCTGTATAAATGCTGTAAGTATTTAATGGAGGAAATGCAGGATTAAAACCAAACAGCTGATGATGTATGGTACAGAAATGTCACAGAGCAAATGTGTAGTAATATTCTTTCAGTAAATATTAGATGACTGAAACTTGACAGTGTTCACCTACATAAAAATAGCTCTCATAAGAACAATTTCCAATTGATTGGTTTGATTAATGTGACTATTGCAGATTATGCTAGATGGCATCAGAGTGTAGATCCTCTCTGAGTAATGTTTTGACTGGTCTTTTTATTCAATAAAATCTACATTACTGTGGTATTCAAAGCAGAGGACAGGCTCACAGGCTCCTTACCATAACTTAACAACCTGTTCTCCTTTTAACAAACTGTAATTACAGAAACATAAACTACATCTTCATTTACTTCAACGGTAGGAGCATGGGAGAAGAATGTGGGAAGGCATTCTTTGTGCCGCCATCAATTTACTTGCCTACCCTGCAGTTGTTTCATAAACATCCTAGAAAGCTCCTGAAAATACCGAATGTGGAATGTGCCAAAAGTGGTTAAAATGCAAAACTTTGTCCTCTGACAGACAAGCCCTGGCAAATCTTAGCTTGATGTTACTGCCCTCGGCTGCCCTCCTCCTTTGTGGAAGGCTTTTGCTCCCTTGTGGAGTCAGCAAAACGCATCATGTGCCTGCACTTCAGCAGCTACAACAAACCTCGGTCAAGGGATTAGTATTTTTGGGGTGCTGTCATTGTCACTGGTAAATTGAGTTGCCACGTTTATTCTGTGAACTGGAGCAGAGGAGGCAGGGGCATGTAGTCTGTTTTGCCAGCTGTGCTATGGGGGTGGTAGCCCCGGGGAGAGGAGTGGTTAAAAGAGAGTTGTCCGAAATTGCACAGCTATTTGCTGCGTGATGATGTCTGAGCCCTCAGCTATCCTCATTTAAAAGGAATGGTCAGGGAGGTATCATAACATATTTAAAGCTTAGGTAGCTGCTCTTATGAAGAGTATAATTCACAATAATTGCCACTTTTAATAATGAACTGATCTATTTGAGTTGGCTCACTGCCCACTAAACAGTTAACATGACAACTTAATTTTAAGATGCTGTTACTGATATAGGTATATTGACCTTGAGCTGTTCACAGGGATATTGGGTGATTGTTCCATAGCAAAGGTATATTATGCTTAGGCACCCTTCTACAAAAGGGAAGCTGAATTTAAAACTAGAAATAAATCTTCACTTTCTCAAGATTTATTCAATGAAAAGTGAAAGGAACATTCAGAACATGAGTGAATAATAAAAATCTTCTGGTTATGTGGGTTTGTATGTTCTTGTAAATCAGTCAGCAACTTCCCAGTCATGCCAACCACGTCCCACACTCTGACATTGCAGCCACCACAAAACTCAAGAGAGGGATGTAATCAACCCCTAATAAAAGTGGCAAACCAAACAAGCAGCCTTAAAAAGCAAAGGTGCTGTCTTGCAGAAGATTTCTGACTTAATTTTTGGTAGGGTGTCAGTATGCCGACAGACTCTTTAAACCTTCCCCCCTTTCCTCTGTGGGTCTCCACCTTGCCTCTTTCTGCTTGGTAAAGAAGCAAGCAAAAATCACATATGGGACTTTGTGCAGGGAAAATAGGCTGAAGATCTTTAATAGCTTATACATAAGGATTTGACATGGCTCAATGTTTTGTGATCCTTGTTTTTAAGGAAATGCTCTTGTAAAATATGGAAAAGAAATAGGTGGAAAGACAAAGCAGTGATAATGAGTGCTCCTGTTTCTCTCACTGCTTGGCAGGGGTGAGATCCCCACTGCTGCTGGTGAAGGCAGCATGAGGAGTTGGGCTGCACTGCTGTGCGTCAGCCCTGACTCAGGATTCCCAGCTCGGGTGAGCTCTGGGCATGCTGCACCATGTCACCCAAATGTCCTGGGTTAAAAAATGAGGATAAAAGAAGCATTGCTGCTCAGCAGCCTTGGATCACTTGGCAGGGCTGTGCTTCTTGCCAGCTTCTCACTGTGTGCAGGACCTGTGAATAGCCAGAGGACCTGCCGAAGCATTGGGAGCAGTGGCTGAAGGTGCTGCTGAGGATGTCTGCATACCCAACACCTTGTGTGCTTCTCCTGTGTGAATTGGCCTCGCTGGAAGTGAGACGTGAGCTTGCTTCAACCTCGGAATGGCTGATTCCAGTGCTCTGCCAGCCTCTAGCCAAAAGCTGGCCTGAACCGACCCTGCTTGGCTTGAGGTCTGGTGGGATGGCAGTGCAGCGGGAATAAGAGGCACTTTGTTCTCCATCGTAGACACACTGTGATTAAACTTGGTAGTCATGAGGCCAGATTTACTGCTGTGCTCTCCCTGTTCTGTGTTGCACAACAGCACAAACACCCAGAGAGCGAGCAAATTTGATCCCTGTTTCCTAAGGATTGTGAAATTCTCCTTCTGTACAAATTTGCTGGCTGAATTTAAAGCGTGATTTATAAAAAGGGCCTTTCCTCTTAGAGTAAATGTGATTGCCCTTTCTGTAGGGCTGCAAGATAAATGTTCTTAGTCTTCAAGGGAACTTTTTTGGCATACTATCCTTAACAAGATTTTGGCTCATCTTCCCTGCTGCACACTTTACTAACTTAAAGCTATTTAACTGAGATGCAAAAGAAAAATATTGTTTCTTCAGCATTTGGACTTGATGATGGTATACAAGAAACACAGAGTAAGGCAGGCATTTGTTTTGAACTTTTCAGAGGCTTTTTAAAATCCTCCAGTCTGCTGTGGTTCTTAATTTTGGTCAGTTTCCTCTGACTGCCATTGCAAGTAGACTTTCTCTTGCTAATCTGCTGCCTGAAATAGTCTTTGTTCAGGAAAGCAAGTCTCTTTCTGTTGTAATCAGCGCTAGGAATTCAGCTGCAGGGTCACTCTTTGTGCTGTAGAGTTCACTGACCATATTTTGCTTCTGGCAGTCCTAGCTTTGGCCCCTTTACACAGATCAATGCCAGGCTAACCCCATTTATTGCTACTACTGAATCAAAACTCTGCTTCTCCTATTTAATTTAGCTCAAAATAGATGTAATGCAAACAAGCGTCAGCATGGAAAAAGGGGAAGAATAAACAACCATACTCAGGTTTTTTTTTTAAATTAAATATACACTAAATGGTGCCAGGCTGCAAGTAGGAAGAATTATTTGGCATTGCATCGTTAGAACCTTTCTAAAAATCAATCATCATCATTGATTTTAATTTGCATATGAGTATTAGAGTTTGTCTGCTTGTCTTCCATTCCTTTGTTGTGTTTAAAACCATTTATAATGTAACTGCTACTGCTTAAGCTCAGCCATGCATTCACATTTCTCCTGGGTGTCTTAGTCCTAGATGAACCTCCTGGCTTGCTTCACTGTACCCTCATGAGGTGAACCTCCATCCTTATTACTGGATTCCACAGTGTCAGCATCATAGAAACTTCCAGACTTGCTTCTGGTCAAGTGAGGCTGCTGTTGGCAGGAGTGTGTTATTCTCGGTGGAGCTACTTGATGCTGAGCACTTTGTAAGACTCATCAGTGTGAGATGGGTTAGGAGGTTTTGTTGAAGCAAGCATGTGGCAGGCAAGACTCATGTGGCTATCAAACCCTGTGAGTCTGATAGAAATTCTTTCTGTGTCTGTGGCACACCTCAGTGTGAGAAAGTGTTGGGCACCTCAGGACTTAGTTGAATTTTAGATGACAAGACCTTCACGGCATGGTTGGCATCCCGCCATCTTTCCTGGCCAGGGCTGGAGTTAGGAATTCCACTTGCCACACCTCATTCCATGCTGCTTTTCAAATATGTGGAATAAGGCACACACATACCCTTACCCATTGTTGATTTCTGGATTGAAGTTCTGTTAATTGTGCGAGACAGTGTGGGTGGAAATCACGAGGTCTGTTTTTTCTGCTGAAAAACAAAATCTAGCCATTCATCCTTCCACTCTAGCCTCTTTCCCCACAGGTAAACCTCTCCCCAAGCTGTTCCCTTTTGGTTCTTTAACTCTAAGATGGTGTTCATCAGAAATCAAGTGTCTAGTTCACTGTATTTGTAATGGGATGGAAGATAGCTGAGACAAGCTACAACTTTGGGATTGTTACTGAAGTTCTGTTATGCTCTGCTGGGTGATCACTGCAAGACTCCTGAAACCCTGCCTGTTTGTTTCAAATGCTCCTTTATTTCTGGCATTACAAATCTTCTGTTCTTGAAGCCAGGCTTCTCAAATATTTTTTCTGGAGGAGAGACCTATGAACTGAAATGTTTGGCATTTGGGGGGAGTTTGCTTTAGTTTTGTATTTTTCCCCCACTCTTAGCAATTTAATGTCTTATCGTCTTCTATCTGCTCTTTCCTTTTCCTTGCAGGGATTTGTTGTTTCAAAAGTGGATTCTTTGGTGTCTCTGTTGCACTCTGTCCTTGCCCTTTTCAGGAAAGCTAGTGCTTCAGCCTCTGCTTTCCTCCTTTTCCACACCAGGGAGAGAGCTGATGGTTTCCTCCACTGCTCCTGAGTGGGAGGCAAGCATGAAGTGAGACACAAGCTGTAAGGCCTTCCTGATGTTCCTTCCCCTCAAATTTACCTGGTTCCAGACAAAATCCTTCACAGTTATCTCCCATACTTTATCTGAGATTGGTTTTTTAAAGACTCTGGATGTGTGGCCATATACAATTATCCCTTTACCTGTCAGCCTTTCCTCTTATGAATGTTTCTTCCATTATTCAGGTCCCTATTGGAATGTGGTGGGTATCTTGCATACGGTTTAAAAAAATTATTTCATCATAGTTGATGGTTTTCTGCACCTGACAGCTTCTCATACTTGTGATACTCAAAACTGTTCTTTTAATGATTTTTAAAAAATATTTTTTGTCCCCAATCTTGTAGTCTTTATCCTCCTTTAAAGTTGTTTTTTATGTGCTGCAGAAGATAGGTTCAAAACTCTGTTTGGGCCTAGAGAGGCCCCTGAGCAGCATGGTCTTACTGGTTATTACCACTCAAGATATTCAATGAGTTTCTTTCCTCTAGCTTTGGTTAAATGAAGCCTTCCCCTGCTTCCCTACAAACCCAACAAAAGATTTCTTCAAGAATTACTCTGAATGAGGGTAAGTTCATCTAAAGCTTACTGTCTCAACAGCAGTTTAAGTGAGCTGAGCTGAGCCTTCTGGCCACTGCCAGCTTCTCTGAGAGCCCCATCACAGGGCAGCCTGGAGACATTTATTTCATAGCCGAATGCCTCTTGCCCCTTGGTGGCTGGTGCAGCTGTGGCAAGCGACAGCCCGTGTCCAGATTTGTCTCACTTAGCTTCTATGTGTTTTGAAAATAATGTACCTTTATTATGTTTGTCTTTTGTTTTCTTGATGATGCTGCTGTTTGCTGGTTTAAGTTTGAGCTGTCCCTTGGAATCATCTAAGGATGTGATTCTTCTCTGTGCGATGACATAGATAGGGTGACTACTGGTGTATGCCAATGTGTTTTTATTTTCAGTTTTATTGACGTCTTGTACATTAGAGGCAATAAAAGCTAGAGAAAGTGAGACAGACGTTTATCTTTAATTGGCAGGCATGACTTTTGCTGCTTTTTTAAGCATTTTTGGGTCCTTTTGTTGCCCAACCACTGGTGTTTTGTGTTTTAGTAATGACCAGAGAAGTATTACCACAGACTTAGAAGCAGGCTATGCCGTCCAAAGGAGTGCATATTGTATATAAGGTAGTTTTCATCTACTCTTCTGAGGTTGTATGCATGGTCTGATTTGGTGTTGGATCAAGTAAAAGCCTTTTAATATAAAATTAAGAGTTTGCCGAGCTATTTAGCAGAGACTATTTGTCCACAACTAAGTAGTGGATTGCTGCTTCATGAGGCTGGCAGAGGCAATGATGGCTGCTGTTAGCATATAGCACAGGGTTATATAGATTTGGGGTTAATCACCCCTGAGGGTAAAAAATGCTAAAATTAGCTGCCAAATGGATGTTTTTATCATATAAGCTACAAGGACTACTTGGGGAAATCCCTACAGATCTGAAAACAAAACCAAAATTGTATTTCTTAGCCATGGATCTTAGAGTATCTTTTACATATAATGGAATCAAATGAACCAGATCTAAAATATGCTTTGTTCATGTGCCATATGGTCGTTGTCTTGCCAAGCACTCTTTTTGCCTGCCAGAGCTGACTCCTGTGTTCTCCTTTCCTTGAATCCTGCCCTTCACACTAACAAAACAGAATTGCTGCTTGACCCTCATAGGGAATGCTGGGCATATGACTTTCTCCGTTCCTCCCTGAATACATTTCCAGCATTTAAGAAAACTCCAAACACCAGAAAAGAGGCAAAGTGAAATAAAAAACCTTCATGTGGTACTGCATTGAAGGAGCCTTTTGAATTTACTCACAGCTGTATTTAGCTTTGTTTGGGACTTCAGCATCTTCCTACCAGCCTCCCAAAACCATACCTGCTTTTTTAAGGGATTTAAAATCCAAAGGTGGACAGATTTTGGAGTAGGGCAGGGGTAGAGAGATGTCTGGGTCATCAATGGGTTTGAGTACAGGTTTCATGTGCCACATGCATAGCCCATTCCCAGAGCTCTGAGGAGAGCCCCTGATTGCTGTGTGCTGCCTCATGCATATTTTTAGCAGAGGGCTGTTTCCTGTCCCCATACAGTGACACCCTTGTGGTGTTATGCTGCCTGTCCCAAGGTATTAAGTAACCCACAGGCATTTTGAAATAGTTAATCATAATACGATTTCTCTCACGATAATGTTTGGGTTTTTTCATTCTCCTGCTTGTTATGAAATCTGTAGGCTGATAATTTTAATGGGAGTTAGGAGAGGAAAAATTCCCAGCTAGCCCTGGAAATGCATGGGAGAGGAGGGTAAATGCTCCCTATTGCAGTCCGTCTTGACAAGAACTTCCAAAAAACCTGTCATCTCAGTAAGTTCAACTCTTACCCTTTCCTTGCACTGTTCTCCCTCTTGGCAGTCTCTGTCCCTCTAGTGGGGTTTTGATAAATTATCATTTTAGTGAGACTGGGACGTTGCTTTGCTAAGTTCAGCTTCAGAGACTTGTTGGAAGGGGAATAGATGAGAAAGAAAGAAAGAAAGAAAACTGAGTGACACAGGGGTCCTGAAGGTCAGGGTTTTTTGCTCATGGTGTTTCATTGATCCCGGAGTGAGGAATGTATAATTTAATATTACAATTTCACACCCTATTTCTAATTCTCTACAGGACTGAGCTGTGCCTTTCAAAATTGTGGTTCTGTTTACATCTTTATCATAAATTAGATAATTACAAATGTGTGGCTTCAAAGCACTTTCATGCCTTTTTCCTGTAGTCAGGTTATAGATGAAGCTGTCTGTTTTACTGACTACTGCCATAATTACCAAATGGACTCAATGTCTTCAAAATTGCAATTCCAGCTGAGAATATTTTATTACTGGTTGCTTCAAGAAACATCTGGAGACTGCTTAGAGTTCTTGTGTCTTACAACGTTTCAAAGATGTGGTTTTATCAAATCCTTCTATTTTGTCCCTTACCTTTTTCCTCTTAATATGGCCAGGAGACCTAGTAAGGACTTTCTTGTATTTTTCTTAAGCGTGGTAAAGGTGATTCTACAAATTCTATACAAATTTCTGATACAAAATTCTTCAGATAGTCCACAAGTGGGGGTAGTTTTTTGTTTTCATGTTTGGTCTGAAGTAGATATCTTCTCTAGATGGGTCAGTGCTATTTCTTTCTGCTCCTAGGCAAATTAATAAACCAAATTTAAAAGTGCAAAGGAAAGCAGGCGGCTGGCTGATTCAAAGGGAGAGGCTATGTTTTTCATCACCACCCTTTCAAAGCCTCTCTGAATCAAAAGAACCATTGGATTGCGAAGGCAAGACCTATGCCACACCAGAAGCTCCCAGTTCAGCAATTTTCCCAGGGTAAAATTATAACTCATGTTTCCTCAGCACAGGCTGTAACTGGCAGCGTTCCTTCTACTTCTAAGGGTGAAATTGCTGGGGGGAGAACAGACATCTAATGTGCCTCTGGAAGTTTTACAATGGGTGTTAGCCTCCCTTTGTGGAAAGGTAGATGTTCTTCTGGAACATACCCAAGGGCAGGTGCTATTCAAACTGGAGTGTAAACTGACTTCAAATAAGGCAGTACAGGCTTCTTTTTGTTCAGTTTGTGAGTCAAATCTGAAGACGAAAAACCCATTTCTCAAATTCTGACAATTCATGACAATCTTCCAGTTATCCCACTGAAGTCTGCATTTTTATGGGTCTTTGAAATCTTCAAATACAACTGCAATTCAAGACATTAATCTTTATTCATGTACTGTTGATAGGATCTTACCTTGCAAACAAAACAGATTTTAACAATTCTTGTTTTTTAGTGTTACTTCTCACCAGAAAATTATTGGACAGATTGCAAATTTGGTCCAAGATGCAACCACTTGGTTTCTTTCCCACTCAAATCTTGACACCAGTTGTAAGGATTTGTTTGACTTTGCATTCAAATATACCAGCATGGTTCTGGCAAAGGGAAGTCCTTTCCTTCTAAACCCAGGAGGGAGTGTTTGTTGTTGTTTTTCCCTTATCCGTATGTGAAGACTCTTGCAAAATATGTGTAGAATACCTGCTAGAAGTGGATAAAAGGCAACAGCACTTGAGTGAAAAGTCTGACTAAAAATTACATTGTTAATAAGTCTCAACCTACAAGTAGTCTACTTGGGAACAGTTGAAAGATGGATTGCAGTGTTCAGAGTTCCCCTTTTTGTTCCCATAGCTGTTCCTGGCCCAAACCCCATGAAGGTGGCTGTCACATTCCTGCCTTCACTGGTGCAGGAGATGAGCTGGCAGATGCTGCATCCTTCACAGGGGCAGTGGGAGCCCAGCTCTGTCCTGGGCTATTCCCTGGGACTGGGGAGAGCTGACTGAGTGGCTGCCTCTTTCAGGAAGGAGGTGTAGACTCTGAATGGAGCCTCAGAGCATTTAGGTATGCTATCTGCAAAGTAGCTGGCATGCCAAACCTCTTGCAGCAGGGATGAAGTGGTCCAAGGTATTTGGATCTATGCTTCTCACTGGAATGAGTGAAGCCTTGTATGGTGGGGAAGTAGTGTGTCATGTCTGCCCTTTGCAAAAGGTAAAACTCCCTTTGTGTGTGCTTGCTTTCCTATGAAGTACAAGTAAATTCACGTTTTCTTTACTACCTGAGGTTTGATAGAGGTACAGGAAGAAAAGCGACCTATTTTCCAGGTTTAAAGGAAAGTAAATGAAACTGTCCTCAGGGCAGCAGAAGCAAAGACTTTAGTATCATGCTGTAGTGTTGTGGGCAGGGCTGCCAGGCTGCTGAAGGCTCTTCAGACCTGGAAGCCTTTCCCAGGGACTGCTCATCTTTTAATAGTGTTTCCTCCTTTTATTTTTTTAATTTTTTTAAAGTGTCTACAATGGCTGCAGTCGTTCCATGCTCAGACCAAGGGAGCACTTTGTGCTTACTGTCTTGTTTCTGCAGTATCTGATGGGATACTTGTCCCCTTTTGCAAGTGAGAATAAAGACATTTGAATGAAGGTGACTGAAGCACTGCATTGTGTACCTCATGAAATATTTTGAACTGGTCGTGTCCAGCTCAGGCTGGGGTGTTACACTTTGGTTTGGTCACTGCTAAATCGGTTTCATTGCTAATTTGAGTAGATGCTGGTGCAGAACAAACAAGCCCTTGGTGGAGCAAGTGGCCTGAAATGCCAGCTGTCCAGTCTGCCCCATGATAGGACACCCTTAGCTGCGTCATGGCAAGTCTCTTACCTTTCGTCCCATGTCCTCCTGCATCTAAACACTGTGTCCTCCAGCATGGTTAGGGGATGTTTTTGCCTGCTGGGGTGAACACCCTGTGATTAGAGTGTCAGGTGGGCAGTGGTGTGCTGTGCACTAACTGGGAGCAGCTTTCAAATCCGGTTTTGCTTGTAAATTAAATGGACGCTTTTGCTGAGTGAGAATTGAATTGGCACCTCTAAAGGCTGTAGAAGTTCTCCTTCCATGGGCAAAGCCAAAGTGTTTGTGTTTGGGGGTAGTGAATCTGGGCTGGATCCCCAAGTTTGGTTGGGTTTTTTTTATAATACAGTGGGTTAGATCTATTCCAAAGATCCTGCTTGTGTTAGGGGCTTCAGTCAGATTCTGTGCTGGCCACATTTGCCACTCGCTTGACCCAAGCACAGCAAGTGTGCACATCAGCCACCTCCAGCAGAAGGGTTTGCTTGACCCGAAGAAGAAATGGGTAGACAGTGCAGAAGAACAGGGATGTAATAAATGACAGCTTTTGGGCTGACATCAGCACTACTCACTCAAGCAAGCAAGGGGCTGAGTTAATCTTCCATAAACAGTGCAAACTTATAAAATATTTTGAGGGAGGTATTAAACTTTTGTCTGCAGTTTCGAGGCTTAAGGAGGTTTTCAAAGAACTTTATAAGCACTTGAGAAGATACATTCTGTCTCTGTAAACTTTGCCAGGTTTTTGGACTCGCCTTTACTGCTGTACTGGTGTAAGCACAGACCCTCATTTGACTTCTGCCATTATCCATGAATTTTTTTGCTCCACTTAAAGATTTTTCTTAAGGGCTTAATGACAAGTTTCTGATGAAAGTCTGGTTAGAGCTGTTCTGCTCAAGCTAGTTGTGTGCTATAGACTTGACTGCTGGGCTCTGGAATTATCAAGGTGCCTCCAAGCTCTTGTCCAAGGGTGGTTTTTAACTGTCCTGCATCTTCAGGTAGGCAGCTTTCTCCACCCAGCACAAACAAATACCTCACTTCCTTCAGCCCCTTGCCTTGCATTCGGTTCTCTGCACCTATGTCATTTATTCTAGGTCCTGGTCAGCTCTGAAATCCCAGCAAGGCTCATTTTCCCAAGGAAATGCCACCACGTCTCTCCAGCGCTTGCAGCACTTAGTGTGTGTATGTACTCTGCAGTGCCAGCATCTCAAGGAGGAGAAGGCTGAAAGCAGCCAGAATTTGGGATGTGCTGCAAGGGACCCCTGTCTTGAGGGGCCAGACGAGCGCTCCACTCGCACATTCTCCACTGGGACAAGGAGAACGTGCCAGTTACAATTGTCCCATCAGGTAAGTGCTCCAGTCACCACTGTTGTAGCCACTCTGGTGTGACCAGAGGTGCATTTATCACCTTTGTAGGCTTGATCTGCATTTGGACTATTTCAGGATACAGAGAGGACAGCCCAATACTGTTCCTGACACCTTCAGGAAAGAGTTTCAGCCAAGGTTTTTGTTTCACAATGAACTATATCCTGCACTCTGGCTATGAGGGACCCTTCTGGGTATCTCTGTCCCCTCTCTTAGGTGGCCTTGTGACACCCACCTTCCTAAAATGCATTGCTGCATGTATTTCTGCAAATAATACTGACTGCCCCAAGCATGGCACTTGTGGTGTGAGGAGTGAGCAGCTGCTTGGCATAGCAGATCTTCTGCAGTTCAGTGGCTCAGCATATCCAGCAAACCTTCCTGCTTTTCAAGCTCTCCATTGTATTTGACAGTCTTGCACAGGATAATTTGACCTTCTGTTGTATATTGACAGACATTCAGGGTTTAAAATGAAACTTTAGAGATTTAGAATAATAAATCTAGTACTGCTGTTGAGTCTCAGTGGACCTGGTGTCTTGGCTTACTGTGGCATTGAATTGCAGCTGATTGTGTTTTGGGCCTATTTCTCGTGTGACACTCAAAACACAATTGTTCTGCAGTTTTGCCTTATAAACATAATTCCTCATGTTCAGAGTCAGCAATCCTAAACCTTGCAGCTGTGAGAGAAAGGGCAGTTGTATTATATTGATGAAAGGCAAAACATGACAGTGCAATCGGCGTATTTTTGCTGGGGGAAACAATGGGCTGTTTCTTTGTTTTGCAGACCCAGTGGCAGCAGTAAAGCCCAACCATGTCCTCAGGGAGCTACCAACCATTGGTGTCAGGGTGAAGAAGCAGAAGAAAAGGATGGATGTGCTTACATGTAAAGACTTTTTGACAGAGTTCTGAACAATTTCTTTGTGCTTCTGGGCTCTTCAGAATGAAGGTGAAGAGAAAGCACCATGATGGCATGCACACTTTGAGATCAAAATGCAGTTTGCATGCTCTGTGTGGTGCACTTGGTCATCTTTGACCACCTTGCAGGGCTCTGTCTGAGGGGCCAGCACAGTTTGCTGTCTTCTGTAGATCCTGAGTACCAGAGCCACAGCCAGAGAATTTGGTGTGAGGACATCACCAGCCCATAGAGGTACCCAGGGTGTGATTTTCCTTTTCCAGCAGGATAAGCTCCTGGGTTTCTTGGACACGTAGCTTTGTATCTCTGCCTGCTTGGTACACCTTCCAGAAGTCCTGTTTGTACTATACTGATATTGTTTATGTTGAATAAATGCTTTTTCCAGCCTCTTTGTTGTGGCAACTCTTTTTGCTGAATTCAAAAAAAAGGAGGGGGTACTTGTCTAAGCATTGTGGTGAGACCTGATGATGATTATTTTTTTAATCTTTAATGAAATGTTTGTTTTGAAAAAGTGCATCTTCAAAATGGGGACACTTGTGCAGGAGCCAATTCCAAGAGCGGTCCTTATGTTCCTGGTTTGGATGAGGTTCTCAAGCTGCACTTTCCCCCATCCCACAAGCACCCCAGAGCATCAGCCTGCTGTTTATTTCAGAGTGCAGGCACACAGATGTCCCTGACACTTGAGTGATTTGTGCTCTGTACTGGAGGAGAAGGGATTTGACACCAGCTTCTGAAGTTCGTTTGCTGCTTGGACTCATTCCCCATACAGAGGGATATATGTGTTCAGACTCTTCTGCTGGAGGTGGCTGATGTGGATGTGTTAACTGCTGTTTGCAGTTGTTCCTGGGCACCAAGCTTTTGTGAGGAGAAGCATCTGTCTCATGTCTTTCTGTTGTGAAAAAAGGATAATGAACACAGACTGACGTGATACTTTAGAATAAACTACTGCATGATTATTTGTTCTAATATCTAGAACAGATAAGACAAGCGTGCCCTCACCTCTCCCAAAAGATCCAAGGGAGTTAGAAATGTGTAAATTTGAGTTTCTCAACAGTAATAATTGCTGGGGCTTTGACAGGGAATATATATGCTACTGAGTAGCATATACACTTCTGGCTGAGCTGGGCTGGCTTACAGGGAAGACATTGACTAAAATAATTCCAGCCAGCAGTGTCTTGACCTGCAAACTAAAATGATCCTCACCATCCAGTGAGTCAAGCAGACAGTTTGCACTTGAATGCCGGTCCTTCTGTGCCTGAGCTTGGGTTGTCTTGTAGTGGCATGGCTTTTGTCAAGGTTTCTGTCTTAAGAAGGGAACCAGGATGACTTTACTCAAGACCACAGAGTGTAAATAACACTTAGGACACCAGTGCTAATATTTTGAGGAGAGGAGTAAGCCTCCCATGTCTTTGATTTTTGTACACTTAGCACATTGGAATGACTCATGTTCTTCAGATATCTCCTATTCCTTCCACTTGCCACCAGGACATTGACATGCTTCCTATGTTATTGTCATTTGGTAGACCAGTTGCACGAGTGCACATCTCAGCCCTGCAGCTACTGTGGTTTTTTTCAACCCAGGTGTAAAGGCTTATTCTTTAACAATGTTTTTGAGAGGAGTTGGGGAGAAGATGGTATAGAAGAAAAGGCAGGGAGAGGAGAAGGGATTTGTAAGCTCTTCTCCATGATCCTTAGCCCCCTTTGGTAGGAAGGCTTCTAAATTATATAGATTTTTGTAAATTTCAGGCGGAGCAGTTAAGACAGGGCTGCTTTTGCTTTTGTTGAGCCTACAGGAGGGCTTGCCTAGAGCAGAAAATGTGAAGCAGGTTTAGATATACTCTAAAGACCTGAGCCTGTGAGCTGCTTGTTGTGAAAAGGCTCCTTCAAATATCAACAAGGAAGTGGAGGAGCCCCAAACTGCTCTAAGAGCAGTGCTTTTGTGTGCTAAACCAAAACTGAAAAGTTATAGACAACGTAATTGCCTTTAGCCTGCCTAGCACGCAGATTTTGGCACTTTTGATTACATAGTTTCAGTCATACACTCATTCTGAGTGAAAGTGGGAACTAATTTTTATGAAAAATTGTTGGAGGCGGGGGGGAATCGTCTGGATATTAATAATTATAAATGCTTTACAGGGTATTGGAAGTATTTTGGTTCATGGAACTATTATAAAACTGTGTTTTCTGTTCTTACTTAATTTTTTTTGTAGGATAAATAATAAAATGTTTGAGAAGGAAAGCTATGAGGGGTCAGACTGTTGACAGGTCAGGAGGGTCACTGCCCATCCAGCCAGTGCAGGTGGTGGCCATGCTTTGTGCCCCACTCGTGAACAAAGCTGATGCAGTTCCCAAGGCAGACAACAACCTCTGTGGTCTCCTGTGTGGGACCAACCATGGCTGAGCTCTGAACCCGTTCCTGGGTTCATGTCTCACCTGCCTGACACCAAGAAAGGCTTCTGAAGAGCTTTTTGATTATTTTTCTTGTCAGCTGTTCCAGATAGCTTGCTGGAGCCCATTGAGTTTAGTTTCTCTCACTCCCTTCTCTCCACCTGTAATTGTTGCTAAGGAATTGTATTTGTAATCACATTAGGTGGTGGAAGCTTAGCTTACCAGCAGTGCCTTGTTTTAATTACTTTTTACCAAAGCTTGTTAACTTCCACGTTTGCAATAATCCAATGCAAGCCATGTATTTCTTCAGAGACTGTTTGCCCCTATGTTATCCTTCCATAGATGAACAATACAGTGATTTAACTAATGCAGTTATATAACTCTGATCTGTTAAATGCTGTACCCATTGGATGGTGATCTTCTGTGCTCTGACGGTGCTATTGAGCTGTGCCACATTTTAAAAAATGGGATTTTTTAATGGACTTGCTTCTCTGAATCCCATTTTTGCTTTAGTTTCTCTGGGACAACTGCAGTAGAAATGCAATTGTTTAATTTCAAAGTATCTCCAAAATGGTACTGAACTGTTTTTATGCAGGGAAATGTGCTTTGTGGGCTGAGACTGGAGCAAGGTTAGCATTATTGTGCTTAATATCAGCCACTGAGAAGAAGGACTTTGTTTCATGAGACACAGTAAACACAGGTAACTTGAAGAGGAAATGTTGAAAAGGAGGAGGGTGAAATAAAAGAGCAAAAGGTTTTACTATAAAGCATTTTTATTTCTTGGGAGTTTTAGTAGGTAAACTGTGTAAATGGCAGCTTGGTTATGACTTGGTTTGGAAACTGGTTGCCTTTTCTTATGCTTTGTGGGTTCTTTTGCATTTTAAAATGCCCACAGTCCTCCAACCTATCTCCCATCCTGGCAGTGATGTTTATACTACACATTCTTCTACTGTTTTGTGCAGCCAGTGCTATCACAGCTACGCTGAATGAGGTTCCAACCTAACTACAATATTAACCCTGCAAATCTGTTCATTTTCTCTCGAGCAGCCCCAGGCAGGGTATACAGGAGAATGTGTCCAATTGAAAAACTGTGACAGACTCAGTGGTGCTGCACTGTGCTAAATTGCAAGAGAGCTATGTTTTTTCTGCCAGAGAGGATCCTGTGAAGGGACATGCTGGTGTCCATCTCCGAATTTGGTTTTCGTTTTAGTCTCAACTTCCATTGATAATTTTATCTTTATTTTTGCCAAACTGTCTGCTTTTAAGCACTGAAATGTGTTCCTCAGACCTGCTGCTTTCCTCCTGCTAGTCGTCCAATGCATGCTCCCCCCACCCCTAGTTTGTATCAGTCCTTGACTTCTTAATTTCACCTTTGTAGTTGTTGTTTTTAATTTTTTCTTCATTATTTTACCAAATACCGCTCTGCAGATCAGTAGCATCTTGGGTGGTGGTTGTACCACATAGCATTTGTAGCAGACATTAGTTTTGCATAGCGTGTGTACCTTATGTTGTCTGGACTTGTCTTCTTTGCGCTGCAGGCACCTCCTCCAGCAATTGTAGTGATTAAGCCTGGTATTTCTGCAGATTTATATTAACTTCTGCTTATAAAGAAAGAGAAGAAACCCAACCCTTCCCTCCCCCCCAACATCTAAACTAGATGTTTTTCTTCATTCCCTTAGTTTTTATCAGTATTAGTCGAAAGCTTGCTTTTGTGTTTGAAAGAAAATTAGTTAAGTACCTTGTGGTTTATAGATGCCTTTTGTTACAGTACTCGGATTTATTGTGCAACGTTGGCCTGTAAATCATTTCAGCCAGACGATTACCTGGCTCATGTTGCCTGTGTGATTGGAGCCCTTTAACAGCCACGAAAAATGGAGAAACGCTGGTTTTGGCGGCGGCGGACTTTGACGGTCCGAGCGCCCCGTAACTCTCCCTGATGGCCGCGCTCCGCTTTGCTGAGGTTTGCTGCCTGGCTCCGAGGAGATGTTTACAAGGAATCCATTACTTTGTGCAGCTGAAAGACGGTGTTGAAAGAACAAAGGGAGTTTTGTGATGAAGTGTATCTGACTTCTCGCTGCTTTGCTTACCTTTTAAATGTAAAACTCGGTCATTTGCAAGGGCTTTTAGTTCTCAGGGCATCCCTATAAGATTCAACCCCGTGTGGAGCTGTCCTTCAGTCGAAAGCGGGGTTGTCTCAAAACCGCTCTCGAACGCATTTCTATTTTAATCCCCAACTTTGCCTGCCGCCTGCCTTCCTGGCTCCAGCTCACCGCCCTGCCCTGCCCTGCCCTGCCCTGCCCTGCCCCACCCGCAGCGCGCAGGCGGCCGCTGCTCGGTGCGCGCTGCCGCGGCGCTCCCGCCGTGGCTGCAGTTGGTTTCATCGGCGGAGCCTCGGCTCCCGCTCCGCGCTCTGCGCCCGCCGGCCCCGGGGAGCCGCTCAGACCGGCAGCCTATGTGCGGCACGCGGGGGCAGCTGTCGCCATACGTGTAACTTTTAAATGGAAAATGTCTTTCTCAAAGGCTGTCGATGTCCAGTGGTCTGCAGTCCATGAGCAGTTGACTAGTCCAGGTGTTTCTGCTTCTGTTCCTGTGCTATGTGAATTGGGAATTCAAGAGAAGAGTGTGCAGGATGGAGGAGTTGAGGGTTTGTATTCCTGTTCTGGTGGTACGGCAGTGACGGAGGGCTTGGGAAGGAACAGAAAGTCTACCTGGGGTTGTCTCAGTTGAGGAAAATATTGTTCTCAGTCTTTCTGTCCGTATCTCTTTCTGTTAGTGCTTTCATCAGCTCTTAGAAATGAGAATGACCCTTTTTGTCGGTATGGATTGACTGTCGCGAATAGTGTTCAGGAAAAACTTGTTTTTGAACGTGATTTCTTCTTTGTGGGTTTTATCAGTGCGTTTTGCCCCACTTATTTAAAATGTAGCCATTTCAGACTCTCGGAACTGGATTTGTTTTAAAAACTGCCGAATATTTGTCTGTGCTTTACTAAGATAAAAGTCATAATCTGAGGCTATGAGACAGTCCTATTGATTCAAGACTGGGGGTTTCTGTAAGGTTTTTAAGGAGATCATTAACCCAGGTCTATCTTTTCACAGGACAGTCGGCCCAATATGTCAAGACCTCTGATCACTAGATCCCCTGCATCTCCATTGAACAATCAAGGCATCCCCACTCCAGCACAGCTCACAAAGTCCAACGCACCAGTTCACATTGATGTGGGTGGGCACATGTATACCAGCAGCTTGGCCACGCTTACAAAATATCCCGATTCCAGGTAACTTTAAAAAGCTTCTTCTGCATGTCTTTGGCAAACTCCTTTTCTTTTTCGTGCTTGGACGTCTTGGGGCTGTCTCAGAATGATGAATTTAGCTCCTTTTATTTCAAAATTAAATTAGCTTTCTTTGTTAGTAGGCAGTTAGAGACTTACTTTTCTTTCCCTGCTCCACTGTGTTTCTGACAAATGGCACTTCTGCAAATCCTGATGCGTGTGTACTAAAGCAAAGCTGAGAGAAAAGAGCACTTACTTTCTACTACCTAGGATTCTGGGTTTATGCCAGGGCACCCATGCTGTGGTTTGTTACATTCAAAAACTGTAGTGATACTGCATTTAATCCCAAAGGTGGGGTTGCTGGGAGTATTTGTTTTGTTTCTTTTGGAACAGTAACCGCTCTCCTGTGCTGTCAACACGCCATCTCAGATGTGTCACTTGAGGCAAAGGCAAGGTTGAATGAAATAAACTCTAAGACAGTATTAACTGAATATTTTTTATAGAATCTTAGGACTTTTCAAATAATTAGGCTCTTAACTTTCATCTGCCTTTTGAATGAAGTGTTTGTGACTGGTAGCTCACTGGTATTAAGCAGTCAGAGAACTGCTGCATGTGTGAGCAAACGGTGCCTGTAGAGTAGCTAAAACAAGAGTGCATCTCTAAGAAATCTAGAGTGCGTTTAGCAGTGTGTGTGGGCATTACCTGGTGGTGCTGGCAGACAAGCAGTGTAGTGATACTGTAACTCTAAGGGTTGGTTATGAGACAGGAGGAAGTCATTGTGTCCTCAGTACAAATCTATACCTTGCCCTTCACCACCCAATGCTGCTCTAGAGGGCAGGCAGTGTTCCCATTGTGTTCTCTCCAGTCTGAGGGGAGAGATTTTCAGTTTCTTGATCCCACAGCTCTGACTTGAGTTTTCAAAGGGCACAAAGCCCAATTCATGGGATGTGACTTTGTTCAAAGCCTGGGTTTCACCTGATGCTGCTGCCCCTGCATCACCAGCTCATAGAGTTGGGTGGGCTGAAGTGGTGCTCCTGGCAGGGCTGGAGGAGGAGAGCCCTACACACAGCAAGGCATGTGGCCTTTCTTGTGACAGCCTCCTCAAGGAAGGCCCGGCAGAGGGGGCAAAAGAAGCCATGCCAGAGCCTGGGTCTGCCAGGAGAGATTGAAGTAATGTTTGGGAAAACTTGAACTGTTCTTCGAAAACCAAATCTGTTCTTTTGGGGTTTTTTTTTAGAAGCTTCTTGTGTTCAGCTCCTAGTAGTCGTGATTACTTCGTGGGTTTTTTGGTAGTTGGAGCGGTGATGGTGTCTGACACTGTTGTGTATGCAGAATAAGAGGCTGCTGCTTCTGTTTTCATGTCAAATTCACAGAGAGTATATTACTTCAAGTGAAGAAACACTAAAATGTCATTCAAAAATGTGTCTGGTGGCAGTGGAATTTCAGCTTAATGTATTCTGTGCTCAATTGAACCATTGTAGCACTTGAAAGAGAAAGCTACGCCTGTAGTATCAAAGCCAGTTTAATAAATTAAACATTTTAAAAGCTCTTCAAACATAATTTAAAGAAAACCCAAACTCTGAGTTATAGTCATTCTGTTTCAAGTCGTTCTGACATGTGTTTGTGTTTCAGTTCTGACAGTGTCTTTTGAACCTCTTGATGAGTGAATATTTCCAGTGTAGCTATTAGAACCTGGAATTCCCAGCCACTTCCAGAACTTGAGAGATTTTTTTTAACATTAGTACCTTCAAAAGAGCAATTATTAAACTCATTTGAATGTCAAGACAATGGCATGAAGCAATATGCCAGTAATCATGATATAGTTGTTTGGGTTTTGTCTGAGATTTTGCCATGAGGTTTTTTTCCAGTGGAGGGTTGAGATGTATATATGTGTGTATATATGTCTGTACATATTTATATAGAGTGAGTGCTAGGTAAAAATTATCCAGTAATATTTGTACATTAATACAAATAGTTTCCTGGAGCCTGACCTAGTCAGTTTTATACCTAGCTAGACTCTAACTTCATTACTTAACTTTAGCAGAAGGTTTTTGTCAACATTTCTTATATGTTTCTTTTTTGCAAATATCACATGTGTGAATGATATCAAAACTAAGGAAGGTCTCATAGATATTTTTGGGCCAGTTGAAACCTCCTGAGACTTACTGTTATATGAAGTATTGTCTATAAAAAATAAGGTCTTGATTATCTTGCCTGAAAGAGCACTGCTCCAGGGATGAGTCAAGGCATCAGTTGCAGGCTCCAGCATGTAACAGGTTCAGACACGAAAGTCATTAGGTTTCTGACTCGTATTACATGTAGTCTAAGGGCCAGAAGCCTAAAATGCACCTTTCATCTGTGGGCCAGGTACCAGAGTCATCTTTCTTTGTGAGATTGAAGGGGTGATATTCAAACCAGCAGCTCTGGAGTCACTCTGACTTGCTGGTGTGAGGGAGACCTATTCTGATAGAGCAGTCTCTGCTTTGGAGCAAGTGTACTCTTCCTTCTCCTTTGGGGGTCAATAGCACCTCATCTTGTGCCTAGCTGTTTTCTTCTTCCTGGACAGTAGAGTATGAACTGGAAAGAGTACTTTTAAAAAGAGTTCCTTAAATGATATCAGGTAAAGACTTGTAGCTTGAAGGGATCATTTTCCATAATTCTTCTGTTAGGTTCCCCAACCTGGTTTGTGCCTTGACATGTAAAATGCCTACTGACAGATACCTATTCATTCCTCCAAAGAAACCTTGGTGTGACTGTAAAAGTGTCTTGCTGCTGTTGCTGGATCCCTGCCCTTTGCTTTGGAAAGACAATTGTGGGTTTCTCTCAAATACTGTTGTGCTTGAAGAAGCCAAAGAATCAGAACTGATGTGTGTTTTGGGCAAAAGCTGACTCGGTGAAGCAATCTAACAGACGAGCAGCTTATCTAATAGACGGTTTGAATTGAGTAATCCTAGAATTATAAATTCTGAAACTAAAATAATGCTTAAAAAAGCCCTCAAAGTTAATTTTAAAATCTAGTAGCATGTAATTTCAAAGAGCCCAGTTATAATCCAGACTAGGGAGAACCTATTGTTTTCACAAGGAAAATCCCCTATGAATTCTTTAGCTCATCAACAGGCTTCAGGTTCTCCCAAGAAACCAGGGAGACCATGCCTCAAACATGGTCTCATGAAGCTCAGTAATACAATTTGCCAGACTTAGGCTTTGGGAAGAAGCCTAGGTTTGAATCAGCCTGTCTACCAAGAAGACCTAATGTGAGGTCTCTCTGCTGAAATAAACAACAATTTTCTTTTAAAGTCTGAGGAGGGAGCAGGTGCCCTTCTATGTAGCTCTCCCCACTGAGACTGTAGACCTTAGTGCATTCAGCCCTGCACAGATTGTACAACCTTTGGTTTACTTGAAATTACCAGATCTTCAGGCTGGTATCTGGTAACAGTGAGCTATCTGTTAAAGATTTGGGTGTACAAAATTTTTTTTTAATTGCTTGGTTTTTGAAAATAAAGGGGTTTTTTTAATAGGGTTTTTTTTTCACAGCCCAGGAAAAAAAAAAATTGTTCCAGGAAAGGAGGATCCGAGATGAGTGTCTGCTACAGGAGCCTTTCTCCCCCAAGAGCTCAGGCACATGCAGTCAGTGCCATCGTTCCCTGTGGTCACAAAAAAGCTTGAGGAGAATGGGTTGAGGTGTTAGGATTTATGATTGTGAGGCCCTGCAGCACTGTCTGGTTAGCTCTGATACTTTAACCCAAGCAGCCTACTCTCCTTCCAGTGCATTATCATCTTGCAGCAGGATCAAACCCTTTGCTTGGAGTCGGCATTCCTACATCTCTCAGCCTTAATGCTGTCTGCACGACATCTACCAAAAGTTACTGTGTACCAGGCTAAGACAGCCTCAACTGAATATCGGAGCTGAATGGGAAGATGTTGAACTTTGATCATACAAGCATCAGCTGTCTGGTATCTCTGATATCAGCAATATCAGCAGCGTTGCCTATCTTGTATGTTCAAAGCATCTGAACTTTTAATTAGGTCTGTCCAAGTCATCTGGTACAAATATTTGCATAACACCATGGTATTGGATTGCCACATCCTATATTCCCACCACAGAATGGGAAAAATTCACTTAAAACCTTGTATATAACTTTGTAGAACCTTTTTGGAGTATCTATTTGTGTTGCTACATCTCCCATCTTGAGTTACTCCCTGCATATGAAGATGGATTCTTCTTATACAGTATTTCACAATCCTTCCATATTTCTGCCCAGGGCTATTTCAGGTTTTCATATGAACCAATCCATTCGTGTCCCAGTTTTCTTACCCAATCTTCACTCTCAGCCCTCAGGGAAATTAAATTTCACACACTTGGATCCAGTTAGGACACTGGCATTTTTTATTTTTTTTATTGGTAAGGGTTTCTTTTGCATCAAGAGCACAGAATTACTTAGGAGAATGCCCAGACTGTCCTTGGCCTTTTTTGACAGTTTGCAAGAAAGACTTACCCTTCACAAGTTGTGTAGGTAGACTTCCAAGGACATGCTGTGAATCAGGCAGCTCTGCTTGCCTGTATCAGAGCTCTGGCAGTTTCTGTTATCAGTTCCCAGGTCTAGAACAAGCTGACATGGCTCTTAGTTCAAACTCCTGCAAATTGCAGCACCATGCTCGAGACTTCTGTCTTGGTGGGAGACCTGCTGAGGTGAGGGTGGTCTGCACTTTGCATAGGCCACCCTCTGTAACACCTCCATGAAAGCAGCCTTGTGACAACTTTCCTACTCACCTTGGAAAGTAACTCCCAAACTGCTCTAAGTTATGCTAAACTTGAAGAAATACAAAATTTTCTAACTAATGAGCATTTGGTAATTTGGGTTTTTTAAGGAAATATTGGGAGCGTGGGTGTTACTGCATCTTTATTTCCACTGTCTTTATTTGGATTTATCTTCCTGAGAGGTACATCTATCTGTGTCTTTCTAGAATGGCAACATCAAGAGTAAGCTTCTGTGAAAGAGCAAGCCTCTGTGAAAGTTTTCAGTATTGCTGTAACCAGCTTTGTCTGCTATATTAGTATGAATGGTCCAGGTCACGGCTTTTTAATGTTTTGTAACATTCCTGGCAGGAGGGAAATAGGCAGAAGAAGTTGGCAGAGGGTCAGTTCAGTCTTTGTTATCTATCCTGTCTTACTCATCTTGTTATTCACCTTTTATATTTCATCATTTGATTGCTGCATGGTCTTGTGGCAAGGAAAAGTGAGGGCTTGGGATAGGGAAATACATTGACTTTCACTGACCTGTTCTGTGACCCAAGATAACTGATTTAACTTTGAGCCTCACTTGCTTCCTACCAAGGTTAACAAAAAAGCAATTTGTGGAGTGCTTTGGGATGATGATTGAAAATGTAAAAGATTACTATCTCTAAGCATAAATATTTATAGATCCAGTAACTGAGATAGAGGTTGATGATGTTGGTATCATCAGTAACATGTATTAATAAAAAATTAACTGTTGATTCATGAGGACCAGACTCAACACAGTCAGGCAGTACAGTTGTGTTGGTTAGTGTAACCACATACACAGACTTGGAAAGAAAATAAAAACAGAGCTGTGAATGATACTATACTTTATGCCCATTTAAAGAAATTCAGAGAATTTGCACAACTGATATTTTAAAGAGAGCTCTCTTGCAACACACATCTGTCAATAAAGAGCTCGGAGGGGTATTTTCTGGCCCTGGCTGAACCAAGATTAATTGTAGCTCTAGGTATGTATATTGAACTTAGGGTATATATTGACCTCGATTTGCCTCAATTAATGATCACCACAGGTCAGTCATCACTGTTGCCCCAGTAGAGGTAAATATTTTTCAAATTGTAGTCCTGTAATATGTTTAACTTGCAAGGTCAGCAAGTTGCTGCTGTTGCTTGTAGCTGGTGACTGGTGAAAGAAGTAGCACCATCAGATTAGCAGGTTCTCACATTATGTGGTCAGTAACTGGTGGTGAGTCATCACTGAAAGGGGCCACAAATTGATGTCTGTCTTCCTGTTCTAAATGTCAGTAAAAGTGGGCTTATGTGTTATTTACTTACACAAAAAAGCAGTGTCCTGTACTTGTTCAATGCTTTTGCACTCAAATCTGTAAAATGACAGTAAAATCAAGATAGTGGATTGTTGGAGAGCTCTTTGCACATATGCAGAGCCAAGGAAAATAGATGTGCAGACTAGATGCTACAGGGGTTCATTATATGCTTGTTCTGGCTGCCTGGCTATGACAGTGTTTAAGGAAATCTGTTCAGAGGAATAAGTGTCTACATTCAGGAATGTTAGAAAGCTAAAGACTTCAGCTCCTTATTTCTGAGGCTAGTAATCCTCAGAAGTAACAATCATTTTTTCTTGAGGGGAAAGAAGAAAATCCATAGCCATATAATCAGGGTAGAGATTCCTTTGCCAGTTGGCTTATGTGGGTTTGTGGGGGTTGGATCAGCATGTCAGTCCAGCAGAGGGAAGGTTGTCAATAACTAGTTTAAGGGTCTGTGCTTTGAGAAGTCATTTGATTGCAAAGGCTGCTTGGAATCCTTGGTGGATGGAAATTTATGGATGGGAACCTTACAACTTTAGTATTTTTCTGCCCAATAGCATGGTTTCATAAGCTACACTGAAGGCACCCAAGCAGTATTTCTCACTCTGCCTCACCAATACCTGGGAAGATAAAACAATATTCTGAGTCTCTGGGTCTCACTGACCTAATAAGAAATTTTTATTTTTTTCATTAGCAACTGAGGTGGCACTGAAGTATTCTGCTTATTGGTCACTTCTCATAGGGCCCACATTTGAACCATAGTCCTGAGGTTCAGTGGTTTGTTTTGCCTTTTGCTGTACTTGCAGAGGTTCCTGATGGCAAGGAGTGTGTTAGCACAAGGTTCTCATTCTGCTCCCACACAAACTGTTTGTACTTCATTGGTCTTTCATAAATTGCAATGCAGTTGCTAAGCAAATTGGCATCTAGTACATACATAATAGCAGAAGCAAACATATTTGGCTTCCAGTTTTGCCATCAACACCCGGCCACCTCTTGGGTGTGTTTGAAGCTTTAGGATATAGATTCCAACTTCTGGATTACTTCTTTCTGGTGATGATCAACCTTCTGGCTGGGTTTCATGTATACAAGTATCCTTGCCATTTGGGGATGTATTTGCAGAGGTTGCATAGGAAATGGTGAAAACTGCTCAGGACTCAATGGTTATCTGCAGTCATTTTAATGCAAATAAGGCACAAATGCTGTGTTGGCCAAGGGAATGTCACCAGTTCCTGTTATGTGAACTTTTCCTCTAACTTAACCAGTCTGCAGTTTATTCAAATATCATAACCAGACAAGTGTCATCTGGCAAGCTTTATTCTCCTTTTGTCTTTTGTTCTCAGCCTTTTTTTTTGCCTTTGTCTACACCATGCAAGATGTTGATGTCTCTTTGACTCTTGCCTTTCAGTATCTTTTTTTCTGTCCCTGCTCTGAGCATTGACCCTACTTCTGTCAGCTAAGGTCCCTCATTGCTTTGTCTTCATTTCTTTTTCATACACGCTTTTCTATCTCTGTTGGAAGGAGTCAGAGCTCACAGAGGTCACAAATGATCTTTACCTGACCAAATCAAAGCACATTGCTGGCTTGCTTGTCCTTTTCCCCCCACACATGTATGGTTTTCTGGCTCTTGTTAATAGTGAGCTGTCTTAGAGTAGGTAAGCAGCCAGCATATTTTAAGGATATCTCAGATACTGCTTTTGCTCTTAGTGACATCAGTTCAGGGATGTCTCTGAGACTCATTCACATTGATTTCTTTCTCTGAGTCTTTGCATCAGTAATCAAACAAATTGTTTCCAGCCCTGATGTGTACATTAGCTTGGCTCTGTAGGACTCTTCCAGCACAGTTGCAGCTCTGTGCAGCAAATGTGAGCAGTTTTCTAGGCACTTTCTAGGCACTTTCTGCCCGCTTCTGAGAACCAACGGGCTTCTGTCACCGTTTGAAGGCATTTAAGCTGAGTTTGTAGTTGCTACTTGTGGATTGCTTTGTAGGGACATGCCTTTAGGAAGGCAGTGGGCTCACAGTCACTTTGCTATCCAGTCCTTCCACTGTGCAGCACCGTGTGTGTAGACACTTGGGTAGCTCAGGTGCTCAAAGCAATATAGCGCGATGCTCCGCCTGGACTCGTTTTTCCTGCTTCCAGCAAACTCAGCTGTGCCACGTCTGGTACCCAAGCTAATTCCTGAAGACCTATCTTTGCAATTTCTTCACACTGCTGCATTTTGCAGAACAGGCATTCGGTGATGGAGAGCAACACTGGCAATTCAGTTTCTGTGAATCAAAAACTTGCTGTTTGCAAAGGATTAAAGGAGGTAAAGGGGGAGAGTGACAGAAAGATGAAAGGGTTTTGTTCAGAAGATGAGATAGTTGCACAAAGAAGTGTTAAATGCAATGGGGTACGCTTCCACAGTTCAGCAATTTAGAAAGATAAATTCTACCTCCTAGACCACAATGGAGTTTTCTTGATGAAATGTGAGAAGCCTGTCAATCAAATAGTAGACATAATTGTTCTTTAAGTGACTTATTAACATCCCATTCCTTTTAATTAAAAATTGTATTAAGTTCTCGTTCAGGCCATATTTGAACAGAAAAACTCTTTCCACATGAGGCGTGTTGCAGGTGAAAGGCTGTCAGAAGCTGTGTGACACATGTAAAACAGGAGTGATTGAAGTCCCAGTGCAGCAACATGTGGCTTGCCTTTGGCTCCCTGCTGACACAGAGGGAGATGGAGGGATAAGCAGTATCTCCCAGAACCACACCCAAACCCTTTGCATTCCTTGCCAAAGAAATTGCTTGTAGTTGCTTACTGTGGCATAGAAAGTTATAATATACAGCATTTGCCATAAGTGTGTCACTTCAGAGCAAATGATGGATTATGTCCTTCCACACCCCAAAAGTTGTTCTTTGTTCTGTAATTAAAAAATAAATGTTGCAATGTTGAATTGGAAATATTTTGTGCCGTACAATAAATTTGTTTTGTTAGGTTGCCTGGGTGTAATTGCAACAATGTCACTGCATTAAACCTGTGTCATGGAGTAATGGGTTCCTGCCCCTACACCAGTGCCAAGCGCTGCTTTGCTTAGCAGCTCTATTGCTGTTTATCTCCCTCAGCCCCTGTGATTATTTTCCTTCTGTGAAACTTTTTTTCCTGTTTTGTTCCATGCCTACTATAAATTACAGTTCTGTTTGAGTGCTAACCACAAATCCCAAACAGCGGGAAGCGCTGCCATGCCAGGGTGGCTCAGCTGGGAGCTGGTTTTAGGTTTGCCCAAACTTGTTGGTGATACGAGGGGAGGAAGGCGCTCCAAACCGTGAAGGTCTGCTGGGCCCCTTCTACCCATCTGAAAATTGATCCCTCTTAAACAGTTTAGAGGACCCTCGGGGTCTTGCAGCTTACATAAAAAATGAAAGCCCTTCCTGTCTTAGAGCAGTGCAAGCAGTCAATACAAAAGAGAAAAATGATCTTTTAAGTGTATCCCATTGCATCCATTATCTCGAGGGCCCGTGCTTGATGCTTCATCAAAACATCATCATGTAGGTGATACATGGGGAAGAGGATGAGGGGGCATTCGGGGGATTTCAGAGAAAATGCTGCAGTACTCTCAGTGCCACAGGACAGGCTAAATATGATACAAGCCAGAAAATGAGAGCTGCAGAAAAACTGGTATGTTCCTCCTTGTAACATATCGAATTTTGCATGTTTGAAGCAAGCAGATCTTTCAGGAAAAGTTTTGAGCGTTTCTTTTGTGGTAAGAAAGTCCTATTGGGCAGCTTGTACAATAATTTCTTTGCTTTCAATGAGAACGTGAATTTGCAGGGTTTTTTTTTTCATTACAATGATAAAGAAAATAAAGGAGCAAATAAAAATCAGTGTTTGTACCATCAGTACCTTCTACCCTTGTTGTGGGAGGTAGTGATAGGGTTGAACTCCTCTGTCATTACCTGAATTGGTGTTGAATTCCTGGTTCTTGTGAGAAAGTGTCAGGATTGTTAGTTTTTGAATGCTGAAGTTTTAAAAATCTTTTGCATGCCTGTACTAATGATTCACATGTTTTTCTTAGACTAGCATGAAAGGAAAATCATTGATTTCTGTTGTTCTGAGTTTGAAGTATTTATAGCAGCACAGTGGAGTTTTTTACCAGATTACAGGGGTAGGAACCGATCTTTTGCTATCAGTGTTTCCTTTCTGGAAATAGTAAAAATATTGCTCTTTTGCTGGATTATAAGCAGTAAAACAGAAGAACTGGAATTTGTTTTCAATAACCAGTAGCATCAGTAATTCAGAAATACTATTGAAAAAAAGTGGTTTTTTTGGAAGACAGAACAACAAAGAAGCACCCTTCTGAATGTAACTGAGCTGTCAAACGCACATCCTTTGGGATGTCCTCCATCTCCTTTGGTGAAAGCCTAGCTTAAATAAACTGAGCAGTAAGCAGAGGGTGTGTGCCTTTGCACAACAACATACACCCAGGTGCTTTGTTGGCCAGGGTGATCCCAAAGGCAGGGTGCTGTCAACATTCCTAATTGGTTATTACCCAATAACACACACCCTCCAGTGTCTTGGGACTACAAAACACTTTTTACCTAGCCTTCCTACATGAATAATGAAGCACTTCAAATATTCATCCAATTATAGTCAGCCTCTCTCTTGGCTAAGGATTGCCAAATGCAATTGGACATACTTCTGACATAGAATTTCAGGCTATATCTATGTTGGAAGGGTTTAGTCATAATTCTTGACTTCTGGGGAGAGATTAGATATCACCATGATGGTAATTTCTCCAGCCTCAAAAGCTATTGTTTATTCACTTTTGCTATGAAATTCTAGTTTACTAGCGGTATAATGTGGGAGTTTTAGGAATATTTTTTTCATTTTAAACTTGGAGCTTGTCACATGAAATTGCTCATGTCAGTTTGAAACAATGAGATGTTTTGCTTTTTCTCCAAGTGCTGTGGTTACAGCTGCACAGGACTGAAGTTGCCATAAAGCATGTGAAAAGCAGTTAATGTTAACTTTCAAACATGTAAGCTATACTTATTTTCATCTTATATTTTTTCTGAATATTTTGCTGCCCAACATGATTAACTCCTGATGTGCCAGTGGCTGACTTTTAAATACGTTTTTCTTGTGCCTTGCTAACATTTTCAAAAACAATGTCCTTATCCTTTGCAGCATATTAAGGTTTAATTTTGCTTTACTGGCTTCTCCTGTGTATGAGCTCCCCTGAGTATCACTCTGAGTATCTTCCCTCTGGCTTTTCAAAACCTGATGAGGATGGTGCTCTGCTCATGGCAGCTTCCAGCTCTGCTGCAGTAATGCCATAGGGAACCGCTCTGGCTCCATTGTGCTGCCACAGAGAAAAGCCCAGTGTCCATCACTGGAGATGCATGAGTAGGGAAATGGTGGCAAATGTTATTCTAGGGAGATATAAGCTGGCAAAACAGTGGCACGTAGGGTACCTGCCTGCTTATTTCCCCTTTGGAAGAGCTTATGGGAAAGGGAAAGGAGAAAAACTGCTGCTTTTCTGTAGCAAAAACGTGTTTGGAGGCTCCACTTTTCATCAGACATTCTCATTTTCCCAGTTTCTAATATTGCAGTCTCATAAAGCTGGGCCTTGGGCCATGCCTTTCATACTGGCCTTCACTTGCTTAGCAGCTAACCTCGATAAACTCATCAGCAGAGCTACAATCGCACTTTCCCACTTCCACTTTGGATTAATGGTGTAGCTGAATGGATGCTGCTCTTCCAACCACAGAGGTCTGATTCTAGGTGAGCATTTAATTCCCCTCTTGGGAAGTAGAAATAAAAGCCCTAATCAGGTATGTTTCATGCGTCTCTCTTGGGTAGGCTCAACAAAATGAAGGATGAAAAAGATGCTGGAAGTCGCTGCTGTCTGCTGTCATTACAAGGCATAAAGCACTGGTTTGAAAATAGAAACAGCTGGTATGGGTGCAACTTTCAATTGTATTTAGCTTCCACATGGGTCAGTTTATTATTTCCTATTAAAATGCAAAGTAGTTCAATCAGAGGCATAAGCCCTTCTTCCTTTTGTTTATTAATGAAATCCTGGAAACATGATAAACATGAATGGCCCTGGGAGTGATGAAGAACATATAACAGGTTTGGTACCGTGTAAAAACGTAAAGCTGGCAGTGCAGTTCCTATTCAGAGAAGAAAAATGAGTCATGTTGTTCTGCAAACCTGAACCTGAGCCTGCAGAAACTCTGCTGGGCTGTGCCAGGCTGTTTCACATTGGGACAACTCATCTGCAGCTCTTCTGGGAGTATTTCTTCCAATACCCCTTTCCATAGCTGTGAAGGACCACAGAAAGGGGTCTGTCCCTTGACCTTGCATGCCAGAATATTCTTCTTTGCAGTGTGCTTCTACTGGGAAAGGTGATGAAATTTTTATCAGTTAGAAATTGCAGAGGCTGTAGACAGAACAAAATAAATGGGGTGAGGTCCCAAAAAAGCAGTCAGTGAAATCTAGTCCTTGTAAAGGTCAAGTTTGTTGTAGCACGTTGCTGACTAAATGCACATCCGTCATAACAGAGAGTTTATTTTCCTCACTGATGTCCTAATATTCTGCTGTAGTAACAAAATACTGGCAATGGTAGGGCAGGTAGTGTGGAGGGAGTTGATGCCCCTGCTCTGAAGTGACTCCACATGCTTCAGCCAGCAAGAATATGTTGCTGTCAGCTTTCCCTGCATCAGAGTTGAGGTGAAGCTCCTTCTTTGTCGTGTCTGAGTGTCTATTTCTAATAAATAATAAGCCAGTGATGTGCTCCCAAAATTAGATGTGGAATTTAATTTTGCCTGTTTTCACAGACCATGAGGAGCAAACATGCTTTGGTCTGACTTCAATCCTGCAAGGTAGCCTGAGCTGCTGTCCACAGTCATGTGCTGGCTGTTTCTGTGCCCCTCAGTATTTGTTCAGCAGAGGATTTTCCTCAAAGATCAACCAACCCTTGAAGCACAATGGAGAAATACCCCTTCCTTTTCTCATCTGTTGTGAGGCTCAGTTCTTCATAAACACTTCTCAGGGATCCCTGCAAAGCTGTTGCTGCCTTTGTGTTACCCGTGTGAATATGGCAGACTCGTTCTTTACTGCAGTGTAAATCCCCGGGGCAGATCTCTGCCGGAGGTCTTCTGACATCAAAGCACACGGATAGTGGTTGGTGGCAATTAGAGGCAGCAAAGATGGATTATGTGCCTGCACCTACTGTGGCTGGAGCTCTGGGTGGGCTGCAGGATTCAGGGATGGAGTGGGCACAGCTGCTGAGCATTAGGGCTTGGGGAAGGCATCTGATTCAAGAGGCAGCTGCAAGCAAATGAGACCTGTGGTCCTGCTGCTCTTGTTGACTGCGCTGCTGCAGTATCAGTGGTGATATGACCTAGCCCAGTCTAACCTCAGGTGCCTTCTCCCTGCTGTTAAAACCCATCACAGTGCTCAGCAGCAGGTTCTGCCTCCTGCTGGACAACTGGGCAGCCCAGGTCCATTTCGCTGCCTGCCATTACTTGTAGGTAGTCGTCTTGTGGTATACACTGAGGGGAGAAAAGCTGTGCAAAAGTGAGGGGCCAAGAACTGCACTATCAGCTTCCATCACAGGACTGTGAGGTTAAAACAAATAAGTAC
Source organism: Hypocryptadius cinnamomeus (assembly GCA_013400635.1). Lineage (NCBI taxonomy): Eukaryota > Metazoa > Chordata > Aves > Passeriformes > Zosteropidae > Hypocryptadius > Hypocryptadius cinnamomeus. The sequence goes on along the minus strand of VYZP01018024.1, from coordinate 51,355 downwards.
AGACTCTTGTGCACAGGGTGGTTAACAATATTTAATTTGATGGTCTGTCTTCCTAGTCAAAGTTGGTCATTTTAACACATTATCTTTCTCCAGACTTCTTCCTTTCATGATGTTAATTGGCTTCTGCCTGCCACGAAAAGAGGAGGTTTTTAGGGAGGTAAGGGAAAATAATCAAAATCAAACTGTAGCCCCAAACGGTTTGTTGCAACACCAGTGGCTTTTGGAGAGATGGGGCTTTGATGAAACAGTGCAGCTCTTGATTACCCTAAACTATTTTCAGTCTTCTGCACCTTTCGATAACATGGTTCCATAGATCTCCTGTAAAGATAGCAGAAAACAATTTATATCTATGCCTTGGGGTGAGGAAAGAAAAAAAAAAAACAGAAATCTACCAAGACACCTGGATTTCTGCAAAATTAAAATTTTATTACATTCACATATAGAGCAAAAAGCATTGGTATTAACTAAGTACACAAATGGAAGGAGTAATGCACGGTGGTTGTAATGTGTTTGATTTTCAACAGAGGGGAGGAGAATTATCTGGAACAGTTTTGTGTCCACAAAAATGTCTGTATTAGAACTTGCATTGTTCTAAAAAACTGTAGGTTTGAAATTCAATATTTTTCTCAGTAAATTCTTAGCTGTTTTTTCTTCTTGTATTTAAGGAAATTCTTGTCTTTTGGTATACATACCCCTGTTTGTTCGTGATCAGGTTGGTTTTTTTTTTTTTTTTCAGTATTAGTGCAAGCTGCAACTTAAATTTATTGGTATGAGGGTTGTGTGATGTTACTAGCATCTGGGGAAAAGGGCAGATGCAGTATGGAGAGACCCTTAGGAAATAGTGCTTTTTTCACTTCTATTGTTCCAAGTGTAGTTATATTTTCCTCTTTTTAGAGAAAAGCTTCACAGTTAAGTGAATGAAATAATGAAAACCTACAAACTCAAGGAGTAGTGTGCTTCATCAGCACCACATTTCTACTAGTTTAAAAGCAGTGCTCAGCTTAATGGGAATCTTCTTGTTTATTAGCAGCCTGGAACCACCCCAGGAAGATTTTCACTGTTGGGTTGTGCTGGTTTCCACCAGGAAGATCACAGCTGGTGTAGGACATACATCCTCACTGCTGTAACTCCTCCAGACTGATGGAGTTAAGCTTGTTTGAGTGTCTCTCCACAGATCATTTCCCCCCTGCATTCAGCATTTATTAGTTGCTACATGCCAGAGCTGTTGCAATCTTTGGGGTGCACGATCACTGCTGCGGTGGTGCACAAGGAGTGCGTGGAACGAGACCCAGCCCCATGTGGGTGGGCTGCCCTCCACGGGAGTCTGTGTCTGTCCGTGGGCTGTAGCTTGATTCTACAGCCAGCTCACCTCAACACCCTGCTAAAATACTTGAGCTGTATTCCTGTAGTGAAGTTGTAGCTCAGGAGGAAGCTAGGACCAGCCAGCTCCTCTGTGTGAGAGTAACCTGACCTGCTGGGTAAAAGAACTCTTAAATTAAAAATGTTACAGATTCCTATACAATTTAGGAGCACTACAAACTTTTGCTCTGAATTTAATATCATATAAATTTGTAATTTTTTATTTAACAGAGCCTGACTTTTTAAAAATTGAAATGAGTGTCTAGAAAGAATGTTAGATTTTGTTTAATTTGATAGTTAGTTTCTGGTCATTTTTGTGAGTGGGATACACTCACCTTGACATGAGAAGCTAATGCCGTGCACAGTTTCTGCTTGGACTCTGTGGCTGCTCCAGCAGGGCACAAGCCTGCAGTAGTGTCCCTGTGCCATCACCCAGCACTTTGGGATGCCCTAGAGTATCTCAAGTGGCAACAGGCAGCTGAATCACATCCTGGATGTTGTTTATTAAAGGAATCATGTTGTAACATTTGCTTTTGTCATGTGGTATTTTTGCAGATTTTGCTTTCTACAGTTACGGTGTCCGTTTTCACATCCATGGATTAATTATTCCTTGCACCACTAGTTTATGGGGCTGTATTGCTTCTGTGCTTTGTCTCACTTCACTTCCTTTCTCCCCTCTCTGCCTCCTCCACAGGATTGCATCTGACCTACTGTTGGGTTTGGTGTGGCTGCAGGGATGATTACACCATGGCAGCATCTAATTTAATAAACAATAAAGCCACTGTTTTGTATATGTAAAGTTTGTCAATGGAAATAATGTTATCTATGTGTTTTTTTATCACCCCACCGCCAGCAAAATGTTCAGGTGTGGCTTTGGCATTTCTAACCTATGCAATAAGCATTATTTATTGCTCAGAGCCACTGTCTAAGATGTTTTAGGTGGACTTTCCTGTCCTCTTAACTGATTAGCAAGTTCTGTATGAACTGATTTTTCTAGTTACTGAAGTGCATAAATCACTTCAACCTCTAGCATGGAAGCGATTAAACATGTAAATATATGGGAATGAGTTATACGGGTATAAACACGTTTCTCTATGTAGACATTGTGTGTGTCCACACGAAGAATCACAGCAATGTAATTGTACTGGATGTGAGTTAATCAAGAAGAGAGCAGTGTACGGTCCTGTGTTTCCCATATTAAATTCTGTGCTTATAACACCCTCCTCTTCCTTGCCTCTGTTGTGTTGCCTCATACTTTTATGCTATATGAATTGCCCTTTTAGAATAATTTGTAATCTAGAGTGTTAGTCTGAAAGTACTGCTTTCAGTCTAGGTAGAGGAATCTCTGAGCAGGTGGGCGAAGTAAGTAAGGGAAAACACTAATATTTCAAGTATAATAAATGTACTATTGGGTAGATGGCCTTGCAGCTTCTCTCATTGCAATTAAAGAAAACTTTATAGGAAAAGAACATTATTTGGGTGGCCAGGGTGACCTTTGTAGTTTTCATTGTATATGTGTAATAATATTATCTCCACTACATTTGCTTGCCTCTGTGCAGAGAGATGTGTCGCATATTTACTAAACATGTCATCAGCATCTCCTGTTCCTCCTCAGTTCAGCATGTGTCCCTTGGGCTGTATTTTCTGCATATTATTTGAGTCCTGTTCTGAAGAGTCATTCTTGCGTGCTTTCTTCACAACGTTCCTTAGTCTGGTACCTTCTTGCTTCACTCAAAGGAGCTTAAAAAATTAAGGCAAGTGTGCTTAGTGGTAGCATCACAGAGAAAATTTGGAACATGCTTGGACAGAGTTCATTTTTCTAGGTCAGCCCCTATCTACCTTACCCATTTTCCCTTCCTGCAGTCCCTTCCTCATCCATTAGAGCTCCAGCAGATGAAGCAGGGATCCTGTGGACAACAGCCTGCTAGGCAGTACAACCCTGGCTTATACCTGACTTGAGTGCCAAGTTCAGGGTGCTGTGAGAAAAGAGTGGATCATTAAAATCTAAAGTCTAAAATCCTTCACACAAAGGGAGGTTTGCAAATATGACTTGCAGGAGCATCTCTAATATCTGACATATCTTAACTTGTGAAGCTTGTTTTGACTACTTTAATAGTGTTCTTTGTACATGTATTTTTTTCTCCTTTGTCTATTTGTGTAGGGATTTTAGCAGACTGAACATGTTTTCCACCTTCCCTGGAAAATTTGTCTTCTGACAGTCCAAGCCCTAGTTCAGCAGCAGGGTTGAGACCTGGTAATCTGTTTTACAGGCTTCTGCTGCACAAGCTAACAGCAGCAAATTGTTGTCCTCTGTGTGAACCACACTTAAGAAGGATGTTACAAAGTTTGTGTATGACTTTCATGGGTATTTATTGAAAGCAGAAGAGTGAGGATGTTTGGGAACACTTCATTCCTTCATTCTGGGCTTTGGAGGGTGGTGTTTTCTGGGGACACAGGCACAATCATATTTAAGACACAGACATCTTAAAGTTTTAGAAGCGCTTTGTCTCTCTGAATTTTATTCATTAATGGGAAGCTTTTACTTAGGCTTTAATGCAGTAGTGGCCTCTTTCTCTCTCTCAGGAAGCAGTTCCTGTAGAATCTCCCACAGAGCACACAAAGGTTAATTGTGCAGTCTCCTGCTTTTATGGGCTGCAATGAAGAAGGAGCTTGTGCAACTCTTGCAAAGGGAAAGGCAAGTGTGTTCTTGTCCTGTCTATGGAAACATGCTGTCCTTTCTCTTAGAGAAGGCAGCAGTTAACAAAACAACATAGATGTGATTTCTGGCTAAGTAGTCAAAGTTGTGAAGACCTTGGAAAGCTTAATTCATTATGGTTTCATTGCCATGTTTGTAATTTATATGGAAAGAGGTTCCAGGCATGTGAGAGTGGTGCCAGGTTCTCAACGTAACATCCTGGAAAGGGGCAGAATTAGCAACACCTTACAGATTCTACAAAGCATATACATGCTGTAGTGGGGTCTCTACTGGGTTTGGATCCAGAACTTGTTTTGCCACTACTTTTCTAAGGCATTTCATGGAGAAAATCGGAGTGTTTCCTGATTTCCAGTGATTCATATGTGGAATTTTGATGCTGAGTCTTCTCAAGGATACAGAGGAAATACTGAGAACTAATAGTGGTTTGAATGAAATTCATGAAAGCTGAGGGGCAAACTTGATGTACAAAGGAATACATCAAAGGATTTCCCCTATTCTGAGAGGGTTTTTTTTGTTGTTTGTTTGGTTTTTCTTGATCATGAGTTTTGAAAGGGAAGTGGCTCTGGTAGTTTTTTCCAAGCTGCTTTTACGGTGTCCTCTCTTTGTGGAATCTGCATGAACAGGTTTATCAACAGGGATTTGAGGATGGGTATTGTTAACAATCTTTTTATTAAAAAGAAAAAAAAAGTTGACAGGCTCAAAGGAGGCTGAATTGAAACTGATATATTTTTGCTTTTTACTTAAAAGATCCTAAGACACAAGTTCCACTTTTTTACATTGCTGCCTGTGAAGGAGTTCAGTGTTCTGAGTATATAGATTATCATGGCCTTTGGGATGTTGTGCATCCACCGGTTTACCTACTTTCTGGCTTTTGGTATTGGATGATAAACACTCCTGTTCTGCTCCTATCCTCCATTATCAGTACTCACAGCCAACCTGACCATCTTAAACATGATTAAAATATAATTCAAAAGTTATTAGCTAATTATGACGCAAAGTACTTAATTTGCCATTGCACCCTAATAACTTAAAGGTACTCCTGATAGCTCAGTAATAACCATATCATAAGCAAAAGGACACGGTTGCTACTAACTTAATAGGCAGCTTCCCTCAAGATAAAACAAATAACATACCTCAATGAAATCGGATTCAAGCTTAGTAAAATCATCTTGGCAAGCAAAGAGAGTATTTGTTAATTTTTCTGTGAAATGTTATCATTGCCAAGAAAACTTGGTTACAAAAAACAGAGATGGCAAAAGTATTTGCATGAATAATTGATTTAACATTTCATTGGTTTAAGTGATTTTAGGAAAAATGGTTTTGATATGCTCTGGAAAACTAGAAAGTTTTTGAGGACTTATTTGCAAGATACCAAACACTGTAGGAGATGTGGGGCTTAAAGGCTTGTAGACTGTTCTTCGGTATATCCAGTGCATGCACAAGCCTGAAAAGAAACAATTGTAGAGATGGCATTTTAAAAAGCTAAAATCCTGGTGATCAAGGTGTGGCTATGGTCCCTGGGTGTGCAGGGAAGGCCATGTGTGTAGCTCCTTATTGCGTGATGTCCTCACAAATACCTCGAGCGAATTGCCCCCTGTGATGAGAGGGCTGATGGCAGGTATCTGCAGCCTCCTGCCCTGCTCTGAGTCTCCAAGATTTGGCAGGTGGGTCACTCAGGGTGCTGGCTGCTCCCAGAGGTGTCTCGAAGTCCTAGAGGAAGAGAGGGGCTGTGGCACCAGTCTGTGGCTTGGCTGAAGAAACAGCCAAGCAACCCCCCAATTTGGGAATTGCAAGGCTTTTCTGGAGACATATCTGTATGGTAGCAAAAAAACTTGAAGTTGTTTTTGGTATCTGAAGACAAGCAAAACTGTGAGGATCAAGGATATATTCAGTCACAGCATATTCTGAATTGGAAGGGATCCACTTGTGAGGATCATTGAGTCCAGCTCTTAAGTGAATGGTCTGTACATGTCTTGGGACGTGTCAGTGTCTGTCAGATGGAGGAACCTCACTTTCTGAAAAGTGATGGGGTTTGTGGGGTAAAGATCCTGGTTTGGGGTGTGAGAACAACTGGTGAGCAGTAGATGGACCCCTCTCAGCCACATCTGAAGCCTGTAATGCAACCTAAAGATCCAGGAGGTTTGGCTGACACGGTATTGAAATTGCTTTTAAAACACTTGCCTGCCCAGCCTTGTGTGAAAAAATGCAGATTAGGTTTCAGCCTGTTCCTCTTATCAGTCTGCATCTGCCTGGTACACCAGAGCAGAAAGAGAAGGAATATGGTAAACAGAAACTCCCTGGCCCTTCCATGGTCTGGGGTAGTGCTTTCCTGGCCTCACCCTTGTTACCATCTTGCAACGTGGGAGATGGTTTCCATCTGCAAATACTGTTCTCTGGTCATGAATCAACAGCTCTCAACATCCCATCCCAACTATTTACTCCTTCCTGTTCTAAAATGTCAGCATTTCTACCAGTGCCATTTGTGTCTGGGTAGATCATGGTCCTGATTCCATGGTTTGGGAATGAGGGTTTGAACATCCCGAAGGAAGCCAGTGACAGAGACTACATTTTTGGACTGGCTTCTGTTGAACATTCAGGCACCCTATCCCCACCAGGGTGACTGGCTGTCAACCAGTATGTTCTGTGCACCAGGGGAATTGCTGTATTAGCTCTATGTCATGGTGTAATCATTAGTCCTGGTGTGAAACTCCTAGGTAGCTAGGTCACCTCTTTAGCAGGGAAAATACAGCTTTTATTTTATTTTGGAAAAACTTCCTTTTTGGGAAAACAGAGGTTAGGATGCTTCTACTGACTTGTGGAGCATTGGCTGTCCATTTTTTAATTCACCCCTGTGTTTGCTGTGACCCATGTGGCCAGGTTTGTTCCGCTGTCATTTCGATACATGTCTCTCATTCTCCACGCTCATCTGTGGCGTAGAAAGACGTAGTTTGCTCTCGTGTCAGGAGCATTCCAGCAACATGACTACACCATGTTGTGCAATTCATACTTTTCCAGTTAATGTGTCAGTTTGTCCATCTGGATTAGATCCAACGACTATTAGTTCATTTTGTAATATGTCTGATTGGCTTTCATCTCTGCTCCTGATGCTGCCTCTGATCAGGCAGGTTGTAGCAAATCCCATGTTTCTCTCTTTTTTCGTAGTTGTTTGGTTTGTTTTTTTTTTTGTCTCCAGTATGTTCCCTGATGATACCATGTCACTCATCGTTTCAGATCCTTCCCATGTGCTCCTCACATGCTTTGCTCTGCCTTTAAGATTATTCACCACTTTTTGTCTATCTCACTTCCTTCTAAATGCCTCATGAGCCCTCTGAGCTTGCCCTTACCTTTTCTTTTACTGTCATGCTGAAGTAACAATCTTAAGATGTTTGAAATCTTCTCCATGTAAATGATTCAGTTCCTTAATCTTTAGCAAATATTTCTACAAAGGTTTGACATCCTTTTACTCAATATTTGGCATTTATCTGTTCTTTAAAATGCCATGTTACTTTTTTTTTAATCTCGTAAGAACTGGTGTTTAAATACCTCTTCCCGTACATTCTTCTTTTCTGTAATTTTGGCTCCTATATAAATACTTTTTCTATAGAAGTTTAATGAGATTTTAGGTTTTAATACATTTTTCCCCTGTTACCTTTGCTTTATAATTATTTGTATTAATGCATCTTCTCATAATGTAGGAACTGTATGTGCCAAGAAATTCCTGAGACTCATGGACATGAAACCTTAAATTAAATGTAAGAGGAAAAAGATAAGAACAAATTATAATAGCACTGAGAGCAAGAGATTACAACAGCGTATTTGGTTAAAATGCGGTTTTCGTAATATATGTTCCTGAAAATTGCAAATGCATTCTGTTATGTTTATGAGCCAACTTTTGTTATGCAGAATTATAAAGGTTGCTATGTATTCAGTCTCCGTGGATCCAAATTATGTGAGTTATTCAAAAAAGAAAAGCAGGTTGATACTGTCAAAGTGGTTCTCTGAAAAAAAAGAATAGAAACCTCATCATTCTCCACTTGGGTAGGATAACATTTCTCACTGGCATGGACACCACTTCAACTGTATTAGCTGCTAGGGGACAGTGCAAAATTATATAATTTAGACATACGAGGAGTAAAATTAAATAGCCATGAGATGAGCATACCATTAAACAGATCTAATTTATAATGGACTCTTATGCAAATTGCCTTTGAGCACTCAGTAAAAGAAAATGAAAAGAAATTAATAAGGACAGCTCGGACTAAAAAGTTGCAGAGGAAAAAAAAATGAAAGCTTGTTACAGCTCACTCTCCACACACTGCAGAGTGTTAAATAAGCATTCCTATTAGCCACATAAATATAATGATGTGATAATAAAACTTGCACTTAACTTTTAAGGACCAAACTCCTAATCACTTTGCTGCAGTGGCTCCAAGCAGATGAGTAAGATTTCAAATAAAATACATTTACTTTGTCGTGTGATTCATTATTGGAGGGAGAGAGATGTGTTTTCATGAGTATTTTGCTCTTTGCTAGCTGCTGAATATGCCTTCAGTGAAATCCAGGCAGTTACTTGCCTTTCCATTAGTGTGGGATTGCAGATTCCAGGGCATCACTGATGCTCCTCCTGCTGCACAGCCCCCTCTGACGGGTTAAGAAAAGGGCTTCTCACCAGTTTTCCTCCCTTTTTGTTGTTCTGTGAAAGACGTGGGGAGCATGGAATTCTGGCAGCTCAGAACTGTTGAAAGTAGTTTATTGCAAAAGATTTTCAGTTAGTTTGGAGTTTGTAGTGTCCTCTGATAAAGATGTTAATATAAGAAATTATATACTAAATATATTCAATTATAACAAACCTGTATTTTCTCAGAGAAGAAAAGTTTATTTCTGCCTTAGTTTGAAAGTGATGTAATATTCTGCATGTTTGCAAACATCAAGGCTTGCAGCTTTTCCATGTTCCCTGGATCCTTTTGGTTACAGAAATGAAGAATTTTAGCTTTGTCCAGTGAAGCCATTAAAACAATCTGTAGGACTCTGTCATTTTTTCTTGGCATTAAGAGAGTTTTGCAATAGTTGACTTGTTTAATTACTACTGGCCATCTTGTTCCTAATTATTGCTGCTTTCCCACATTTCCAGCTGAGGCAGAATATACTAAAGAGAAGTCTTTTCTCTTTAAGTGTATAATAATAATATATTTAAATATTTATACAACGAGAGATCAAGGCTATGAACACACTATGTATACAGTTTTGCTGCAGACAGTATATTTTTATACTTGACAAGCAGGACTTTTTTCTGAATTTGAGAAATCCTGCAAGCAATGTCATCTTCCTCTGTTCCTTTTTGGTATAGAAATGCTGTTACGGGAGTGCTGATCTGTGGTAAGAAAGATTCATCCCTGTAGTATTTTATGGAATTAAAACAATTATATTTTCCATTCCCTGTTGTTTTTTCTCCAGTAAACAATGGCTTGTAGCTATACCTAGTTTGTGTCCTTTAAGTAAAACCAAATTCTCACATGGAAACAGGGTTTTCCACTGGTTATATTATCAACCCTTGAAGCATTCGATTTCTGACAGTGGAATGTGATACTTAAAGCCACAGACATTAATTATTACCCATTGGAGGTCGCACTTTCAACCCATGGGACATTAATTTTCCTGATATATGGAAAATTTCAGCCTGTTAGTTTTAATTAAATATTTCAGAAGCACATTTTCTCGTAAATGGACTACAGTTTCTTATCCTTTACCCTTGATATTTGGCTAATTCTGCATACAATTATCATCTTATTTTGCAAGCCTCCTTCAAAGTGCTCTCCTGTCTCGAAACTCCTTTCAGCTGTTACATATTTGTCATTTAAAACAGAAAGGTGTCTTTGCCAATCATCAGCCAACGTTGTCAAGAAGGAGATGGAGAAAAACATCTTCCAGGTTTTCTTGGGAAGTGAAATTGTAATGACTTACCAGTCCCTTCTTGTGCTAGCAAACTGGTGTCTCTTAAGCATGTATAATCCCATTGTGAGACCAAGCAGGAGTGTCAGCACAGCTATGGGTGGCAGGGAGGATGGAGATCAAATCGTATTGTACAGAGCAGGTGACAAGTGAGGCATGAGAGGGTGCTTCCCACTGTGCCCTGGGAACAAGAGTTCCTGCTGAGGATGCTGGGAGGTGAGGATGCTGGTTGTTCCCCAGATCCTGGCATAGCCCAGCCTCCTCTCCTGACAGGTGTAGCAAATGCAGATTAGGAGCAAGACCATGTCACCAGATTTGGATCCCATAGTACCTCAGGTTTTTCCCTGAAGGCCATATGAAGGATGCTGGAATCTACATTTTTCCATCTGAAAAGGAAAAAAAATTAATTTTCTTTACAGAAGTCTCTCTGCTGGGGCTCTACCCTTCCAATGCTGTTTTAATATGTGAAAGTGTATTGCAGAGTGATCCTGGGAGGGGAGTCAGGAGGGAATTGGGACTTAGCAGTTCCTGGGATTTTGCTGCTGCTCCTGTTGCTGCTGCAGAGCAGCAGAGCACTAAGGCAGCACTTTCTGTTAACACTTCTAGTCCATTCCCAAAGCCATTCAGGTCCCAGGTAGCACTCCCAGTGGCTGAGCACTCTCCTCAGCATTATGGTTTTGTCTGAAGGCTCCATCCTCTGATACTATCTTGCTCTTCTCTAAACAATTAATAAAATGGAGACAAAAAGCCTAGAGGTTTAAAATATGTAATTATATAAGTAATTTAGAACTAGGAAAATGCTGCAGAAACCAATTACAATTATACATTTCAGTAATGACTGACTTGGCCAAATACATGTTTTGTGTGTGAACTCCGTGATAAATTTGAAGATGACATGCTTGAGTATAAGGGAAAATTAATTCTAAATGCTGAGTACTTCCATATTAGACATAAAATGTGGCTCATACACCACGTGAACAGGAGCCTGTGTTATATGGGCTGTCGCAGCTCAAATTTTGAGCAGCAGGGCAGGCAATAACAAGTCTTAGAGGAAGAAAGCTCAAATAGTTCAAGGGATAGCTTTGAAAGAAAAGTGTTCTGTACCTGCTCATGATGCAAAATATATTTAATTCCTTATATGTTACAGATTTCATGCAACTTGAATTGATTCATGCATTTATTACAGAATTGTAAATGGCCAGCTGGGGTTAATGGAGTTTTATTTCTTTTCTGGTCTCCTCCCAGCTGGTGAGAAACTATAGATGAGATTTCTATTCTGTTCACAACTTATATATATACCTGCTCCAGGCACAGACATCGTTCCAAACTCAGTTTGGGTTGCTTGTGCCATTTTCACAGGGAGGATATTTGGCTGTTGATAAAACACAGTGTATGGTGACCTGGAGCCCGGCCCCTCTGCAGTTCCCTGAGACCCTGCTGCAAGCCCAGCTGCCTCCCCCTCTTTGGGAGCCACTTCTGTCTTTTGCCTCTTGAATGCCTTCTGGACATCCCCTTCTGCTGGCCAGTGGATGGGGCATCTCTCAGCCTGGCGTGCTTTGTGCAGCCAGGAGGGCTGATCACCTCTGAGTATTTGGTGGCTTTTTTTTTGTTGCTGGTAGTGGGGGTTTGTTGTTTATTCACTGCTTTTAAAACAAAACAAAAAGAGTGTGCCATGACTGTCTGTTGTCAAAAAGTACTTCCACATTGCAGGTACAGATGTATGGACAGGCACACAAAATCAGACCTGCCAGTCACTCCTGCTCATTTCATTGGGAAACCACCAGTGACTCAGGAGTGTTTTGCAAATGCCCCAGTGCAGTAACAAAACATTTATTTGGTGTTACACTGAGGGTTTTGTTTGGCTTTTTCAGCCCTTCCTATTGCTCTAACTAAAGCTGGTTTGGGAGGCCCACATCCAGAAATGTGTGTGTACTCAGTGGTTGATGTTGCAAGACCTGTTGCGAAGCAGAGGCTCTCTAGGTGGCTGCGTGGTTCTGGTGGTCAGTGGGTGGTGTCTAAAAGCTGAGACATTCTTCTGTATTATTTGAGTGTTCTGCATGATACCTGCCACAAGCACTTAACTTTTACATTAAAGCATTACCTCACATTGAAATGTTATCAACTCTGTACCCCCATCTTTATATTAGCACAATGTGCTGCCCCTCACCTTAGCTGTGCCTGCCCTAGTGTTGGTTGCAGTAAATGGTATCCGAAAAGTGAGCTGGGTTTAAAAAACAAGTGAAAACCAAGCAAAGAACCATAGCAAACAATTCCTCAGGTACAGCTTCCAAACGAAATCAAGTTCCTTATGCAGTGCTCTATAAAGCAGAATGAGTGAGTCCAGAGCGTTGGAGCATCTAGAGGGGATGGGCTGTGTTGAAGGGGACTATCAAAAGAGGTGTCCAAAATAATTGAGGGGTTGTCATCTTATGAGGTACAGATTGGGGCAGTGAGGTGGGTGGGGGAGGCTGCTGGCCTGCCTTCTTCCCTTCCATCTCCCCAGCTGTGCTGCTTGGAACTCAATGAGGCCATGCTGGAAAATATGTGGCTTACATACACAGTGGTTTGAAACCAGCCCTTTTCTAATGAAACAAAGCCACAGAGCTGCTTCAGTGAAGTTTGCATGGGAGGGTTTTGCAGTGCTGTGCTATTTGAGCAGCTTTTGAGCTGAACTTGGTCTGACTGTGCTCCTTGTCTCTTGTTTCCGCTCCAGAATTGGCCGGCTTTTCGATGGCACGGAGCCCATTGTCCTCGACAGTCTCAAGCAGCATTATTTCATCGACAGAGATGGGCAGATGTTCAGATATATCTTGAATTTCTTAAGGACATCAAAACTCCTCATTCCTGATGATTTCAAGGTGAGATTTCAAGGGACTTGGGTGTTTTGCATCTACCTTGGTAAGGCAAGTAACTGGTGTGTAGTCAAAACAGAGCCCTGGATAGGGAAGGTGGACTTGCAGGGTATGGTGTTTGATTTCAGGTACATGGCAAAAGTAAGAATGGGGTTGCTAAAGTGGTGTCTTCCTTTCCTAGAGTGGCATCAATATTAAACTTTCCCCTCCTGGCTATAGTGGTAATAAAGCAACCTTGCCAGATTTGACACAGGGAAATGAAATGTTGTACCATACTCCTGGAAACAGAAGTGATGTTACAATCTGCAACTGACTGCTCGTGAGTTTTGCTGATTACTTGTCTTCTCATGCATTTTTATGCTTCCCCAGTGATTGTAGCAGCTCCAGTTTTCACTCCCACACTGAAATTCAGAAAATGGTGTGTGAATCACAATATTGACAAAATAAACTGCACACATGGTAATATTTGGGCACTAAGTCATAGAATCTTTTCTCCCTCAGACTCTTGAATGCATACTGCAAGTTTAATTTTGGAGTTTTAGAGAAGTTGGGAATGAATAGTTCTATGTTTATTATTTAAACTTTAATAAAGAGCCTACTTTTTTTTTTTAGTTTTTAGTAACAAATTGAATTAGTGGTAGTTCAATGTCAGACAAAGGCTACAGAGGCAGAGCTTCAGAATCCATGTGATGTTTATCTGCTAGTAGGTATGAGGGTGTATATGTGGTGTCTTCAATCAGAACATATCCTTACCTTCACTTAATGACCACAGATCAGTGCACCTGGTTCACTGCAGGAAATGCAGCAATTGGGATTGAACAGGAGAGGTGATGGGTGGTGAGGCAGGGATGGAGCAGTTCACACTGGTATGCAGTCCTTTTCCCCTCCTAGCTGAGACAGTTTTTCAGGCTGTTTGGGCATAACAGGTGTGAGGCTGAGTTCAAGAGCTGTATTTCAGCAACCTTTGAATCATCTGCTGTAGACACATCCTTGCTGCTCCCATAGTGACAAGGGCAGATCTCCCTGAATAATGTGGGAGTTTGGAGCAAACAGATAAGGATCATTTCCTTCTTTTGAAGCCTTAGCATGGCTTTGTGCTGCTCTCGGCACTTCTCCTGCAGGTACTCAGAAATACAGAAAAAGGAAAAGCCACCTTTCATGCAATATTAAGAAATTACTATGTAGAGCTTTTTAAACACATAAATATACTGTAGCTATGTTGAAATTAAAAATGTAATTCCTGGCAAGTTCACCCAACTGTGATGTTCAAAGGGGTGTCCTCCCCAGTTATGCTTTAAGGAGTACAAAAAACCAGTAATTAAAACTAACAGTGTTTCTTAGAAATACATAGGTTACATTACTTTTTTGTTATACAATAAATGTAAGCAGTATTTTTACCATGATTTAGGTGTGCTCATCAAGTATTTGGTTTCTAGTTCAAATTCAGGACCATATTTACTGTTAGCAGGCTTCTCCTGTCATTCTGTTTCTCTTTCATCCCTAATTCTCATGTATCTCTTTTCTCTGTATAAATATTTTCCAAATGGTTTTATGCCCTTACACCTAGAAAAACAAGATTTTAAAAAAAAAATTTTTAAATTTAAAAAATGGCAGTAGGCAGACTCCACATCATCAGTACTAAATTACTTCTGCAGTGCCTGTGCCTAGAAATGCGTTCCCTCTGTTCTGGCATTTGAGATGATATAGTAAACAATACTAGTGGCAAAATAGGGAAGTATTAAAAAATGCTTAATTTTTAAAATGCACTAATATGTGCAAACATTATGCAAATATCTGAATCATTTTACACTAACAAACATTGCAGCCTTCCTCATTTACATTCTTATACCTGTTACAATGCCTGCTAGTATTGCTGTAAGACACAATGGATCCTAGTGATGAATTTTCTGAATCCTGATTGAATTCTGTTCCATCTGTTCAATGAGATCATTATTATATGACATCACTGTGGGGATGAAATATGGGGAAAAGTGGGATTTTTTCTTTTTTGCAGAAGGGAGTTGAATAACCTTTCCCTACTCTTGCAAGTGCTGCTGTACTCATTGTTCCAAGTGGCTGATGGTTATTTTTTGCTTGCACTGTTACTTTATTACACCTTCCTACACAGTAACTAGGAGCTCTGTCTGAAGGATTCCAAACCTAGAGCAGCGTCAGCCTGAATATCCATCTACCTTAAGCACCACATTAGCAATGCCTCTCTTAACTGTGCACAGTAATGTGTGTGTCTTTCAGGACTACAGCTTGTTATATGAAGAAGCAAAGTATTTCCAGCTTCAGCCCATGCTAGGAGAGATGGAACGGTGGAAGCAGGACCGGGAGAGTGGCCGCTTCTCAAAGTCTTGCGAGTGCCTGGTGGTGCGAGTTGCCCCAGATCTCGGCGAGAGGATTACCCTGAGTGGAGATAAGTCCTTGATAGAGGAGGTGTTCCCCGAGATCGGGGATGTGATGTGTAATTCTGTCAACGCCGGCTGGAACCACGACTCCACACACGTCATCCGATTCCCGCTGAACGGATACTGTCACCTCAACTCAGTTCAGGTAGGGCGTCACACATGCAGTTTTTGAAAGGGGGCTGCTGGCCAGGTGCCAGTGGGCTGACCCTGTTCCATGTCACTGGAGTGTTTTGGTGAGCAGAATCAGCTGGAGGCATTAAGCAAGTTATTTACTTCTGTGTGTCGAGTTGTCTTTCTCCATTTAATTCATGCATCACCAAATCTCTTTGCAAACAAACTACAGTAGTGTTAGAATTTTCTGTGGTCATAGGGAGAACCCTTCACTTTCACTTCCAGTGTTTTTTCCTGATTTTTTATAGCATAGTAGAGGCCTGTTGCAATTGATAGGACATGGGATAATGATTTAAACTAAAATAGGATTGATTTTTCCTAGATAAAAGGAAGAAAATTTTTCCGTGAGGGTGGTGAAACACTGGAACAGGTTGCTCAGAGAGGTGGTGGATGCCCCATCCATGGAAGTATTCAAGGGTCAGCCTGGACAGGGCTCTGAGCAGCCTGATTTAGTTAAAGATGTCCCTGCTCATTGCAGAGGGGTTGAACTTGATGATCTTTAGAGGTTCCATTCCATCCAAAGTATTCTATGATGCAACGTAGCAATGTTTAAAATCAGTAGATGTTATGAAATGGATAAGAAAAAATCTGGGAGACAAATGCAGGTAATTCCTGAAATAATTACAATCAACTTCAGTGTTAGTGTTATGTTTTTATCCTTTGCTGTGGTTAAAAGCAACCAGCCTCAGACACCTGCCCCTAGTTAGCACATCCTGCATAGCCAGCACTTCCCGTGTGAAATCATCAATGGCACAATCGATGTTGTTTGATTTAAACACACCTCCTAAATGCTGAAGGCTCATGGGTGAATTCTTCTACAGAACAGGCTTGCAAGCTGAGCTTGGCATCTTTTCATCTGCCAGGTCCCACTGTCCAGGTAGAGAGTCACAGAGTCATTAAAGTTGGAAAAGATCTCCAAGATCAACAAGTTCAGCCTTTGATCAAACACCACTACATCAACTAAACCACAGCACTAAGTGCCACATCCAGTCATTTATTGAATATTTCCAGGGATGCTGACTCCACCACTGCCCTGGGTAGTCCATTCCAATGCTGAACCACCCTCATAGTGAAGAAATTCTTTCTGATGTCCAACCCAACCTGAATGTCCCCTGGTGCATCTTGAGGCCATTTCCTCTTGACCTGTTTCCTGGTAGAAGAGCCTGACACCCACCTTGCTACAGCCTCCTTTCAGGTAGTTTTAGAAGGTCACCCCTGAGCCTCTTTTTCTCCAGATGAAGCAAGCTGAGCACTGGGACACACTCTGAAGGCTGGCCAGGCACTGCACTTATGCTAGCACTTAACACAAGGATCTAGATAGACCTGGATAGACCTATCTAACCCATGTTAAACTTGCACTGTTGTCTCTTACTGGCCTTGACTGTCATGCTGAAACATCAAAATTGTTTTGTCACAGAGATTAATGCAAATTAAGGGCAGCCTTAGATGTCAGATTACAACTGAAAAGAAGTTTCAAGGATGGCTGCTTAGCTATATCATAGGATAGTTATCAAGGCAGTTGTATCCTTCAGCACTTTGTCACTTATTCTGATGCTTACATTTTTGTTGCACAAATAAGAATTACAAAGCATATTTACTGATGTGAAAAACCTGAGTCAGAGTGGCAAAATATGTACAGGCTTGTGTAATGATCCCACATTGATAGTGGGAGGACATAAATATCTCCCAGTACTAATAAAAATGGGAGACAGAACAAGGACTACCAATAGACCTGAAGGGTGAGGTACAGATCAAATGGATTGTCCAGGGCTGAGCTAGTTTCCAGAGTTGCTTCCACCACATTTTTTCTCAGGACCCAAGTTCTCCTGTTCTTTTTTCCAGTGGCTTGCACTGACACATTTGGGCAGGGGCAGGGGATTTTGGCATATATTGTTAAAAGCTAAAGCTCACATGTGTTTTGATCACTGTTTCCAAGTCTCTTTTCCTATCCCTTCCTTTTTTATGTGACTGCTGTGCAATTAGCCATGCTCAAGTACATTGGAAACACATTTGCCAACCTGAAGCATTTTATGTAAAGATGTGGCATGTCTTCTTTGAAGCATTTTTAAACCTCAGCTTGCTATTTCCCCTGCCCTAGTCCTTTGCAGTCTTCTGCTGTTCTGCTTGCCAGTGTTGTCCCAGCACACATACAGGCCAATTTGACAACTGGTAAAACAGCTGGGAAAGCCATGGTAGGCACCAGATTCCAGCACAACCCTTATGAGGTCTAGTCATGCTGAATAGAGAGTCCCACATCCTCTGGGGTCCAGGAGCATCAGCCCCTTCCTTGGGTTTGGCAGCTGTCAGGCTAACCCTGGTAAATCCCAGGAAGTCTCCTTCACAGGTGAGGCAAAGGAAGCCCAGAACAGGTGAAGATGGTGATAAAAGTAACAAAGAGTTGGTTTTTAAGTGTCTAGTAAATATCATGGTAGGTTTTCTGAAATTATGACCGTTGTCATCTACACTGTCACCATTTCATTGTGGTGTTTACTCAGCATCTGCTGTGCAGTCATGTATTTGCCCTTTTGTGTTGTAAATTTTGTGAAGCAGAGAATGTGTTTTTCTAGTCCTGTTTCTGTAGCCAGAAGAACACTGGATTTGTTGGCAGTACTAAAAAAATAAAATAAATTTTTCTTCATTTTTTTTCTTTTTCACTGCTTAGTGGCCATAGTCAGCAGAAATCAATCCAGTACAGTTAAGCTGTGTAACCACTTTTTTCCCCCCTAGCTGAATCCACTTGAAAACAGCAGTTATTGTCATTGGACAGGAAATAGTCTGTTAATTTACTTATACATTGGTGTTTGTTTCTTCTTTTTTACAGGTACTTGAGAGGTTACAGCAAAGAGGGTTTGAGATTGTTGGATCATGTGGAGGTGGGGTGGACTCTTCCCAATTCAGTGAATACGTACTGAGACGAGAACTCAGAAGGACATCTCGTGCACCCTCTGTCATTCGAATAAAGCAAGAGCCTCTGGACTAAAATGGACATGTTTCTTTATGCAAAAAAAAAAAAAAAAAAAAAAAAAAGGAAAACAAAGAGGAAAAACAAAAATGGGGACATTTCATGTGCAGTTTGGACTCCAAACAAGTCCTGGAACTAAAATTGAATAAAAGACACATTTATATCAAATATAGAGACCACACCTGAATTCATATGGGAACACTTGGAATAGTAGTGATAATAATAATAACCTCAAGGTATAAAAGAAAACACACACACACACACACACATATAAAAAAAATATGTATGTATATGTATGTCTGTACATATATATATGTATGTATATGTCAAAGGGTAGGAAATGCAATGACAAAATGTGGTAGATGAGGTTGGTGCTGTGATGGCCATTAAGTGTCCCAGGCCCTTCCCGGGCCCACTTAACGGTGTACAAGCCATTGCCAGGGGGGGATTCATGGACTGTTCTTCACCCATTTTCATTGCCAAACAGCCATCCACTTTTTAATGTGTACACTCCTTGACTCAACTTTATTTGCATATGGAGGTTTATGTCTGTCTTTTTTAGAGGTGGATGGGCAGGTGTTCAGGAGACGACCATCCATTGCATTGGAAAGCTGAAATTTTAAATGTAGTTTGTACAGAAGTTGCACACTTTTTGTCAGCCCTCACAGATGTGAAAGGTTAACTTTTCTTTTGAATGAGTTTTTTTGTTGTTTTGTTTTGTGTTTTTCAAAGGGGGCCAGAATAATTAATATTTGGTAGAGATGCTCTGGTTTGAATCTGCTGCTTTCCTACAATTTTTTCAAATTTTATAATGTATTAAATACAATAAACTCCTGTTTAAAATAACAAGGGTCTGGTTTAAGCCAACAGAAGCAGAGAGGTGGGATTGCACTGCACTCCAGCATGTAGAGGGGCAAGGCAGTGGGCAGGCAGAGCTGCCTGCACAGGGTGGAGTGAGTTTAAGGCAGCAGAGGCTGTTGAGTGATCTTGTGGTGTGGTGCACACAGCTGCTGTTCCTTCAGCACTGTCCCATTTGGAAGAGAAACTGTTGGTCAGACGTGAAAATAACACCAGCTCAGCCCAGGGAAACCCATCAAAAAATGACACCTGGTTCTGTAACCTTCAGTGTAACAGTGAATCCTTGCATTATTCCTGCTTGATTAAGGAGCTGGCAGCTTTGACTCTCCAAGCCCTTGCCTTGCTGAGTGTTAGTCAGCCTGTTTGGTTTTCAGGTTGCTCATTTCCCTCATTTCAAGCCGTTGTTCTTCTGTCTAGAGAGTGACGTGGCCAGCCCCTTGTGTTACCATCGGCTGCGTGTCCCTCGGTAGCAGGCAGTAATTCCACGCTCTGCGTTAGAAGTCCTGCCAGCTGCTCTCTTGCAGAGTCTCACTGAGGCCACCTCTGCAGGCACGGGCTCCAGGCCTGTGACATTTTGCAGAGGCACCACATCCCACTGCCGCTGCACGGACCGCTCACAGGCTGATGCACCAGCAGCCACCACCTTTCCTCCAAAGTCTCTTTTTATGCACTGTTACAGAAGATGACTGTGTGTTCATCCTAGTATGGAAATTTCTATCAACGCAATGGTGCTGGCATTCCATTCATTTGAGTGACACTTTGCTATTAATTTGAGAAAATAAAAAAGAAACTGTTAGATACATGTGACAAGGTTTCCAATATAGTCTAACTAAAAAAAAAGTTACATTTTTTCTGTTTTTTATTAAAATCTGTCTGAGGACATCTTTAAATAACTGGCAGCACATATCAATGGTTTGGAATTGCTGAAGTGTGAAAATGGGTGAGGGAGGGGGCTCTAAAAATTAAGGTTCATTAGTGGGTTATTAGATCTTCAATGTGATGCTGATCTGTCTATTCACAGTACTGAAACAGCTGCCTCATTGAAAATGCTTGTTTTCAATTAGCAGCAAGAAGTCCTCTTACAAAATAAACAAATGCTTGCTCTTACTGCCCACAATTTGGTTGTTAGTCTGCACAGAAGTTGGAAAGCTAAAACCCAGGGAAATAAATATTTTAAACAGATCTTCAAACCGTTGGAAGTGATGAAATTTGTGATGTTCAAAAAGACGCCGGTCCCTATGGATTTGAGAGTCCATGGGTGCCAGTGCAAGGTGATGTGATTCTTCAGAGACTGCTGTGCAGGCTGGAGCTGGGGGGAGTGCAGCTCCTTTCCCTGCTCCTTGGCAAGCAGGCACTGCAAGCCTGCTGCATCAGCAGCCCCAAAAGTGTCCCCCCAGTGCTGGCAGGGCCCACACTGCCTGCAGCCTCTGCACAGGCAGGGATTGGAAGGTGAGGAGCTTTCCCTCTGATGCGCTCCAACATGTGGCTCCCAAAGCCAGCAGGTTGTGCTCTGCTGGTGGTTTTGCTTGCTCAGCGTGTACCTGTCCAAGTCAATGACCTTAAAGATACCACCGTGCTCCTTCCAAATCCTCAGCTGGCTGGGCACCCTCTCACCAAGCCAGCTTTTGTTGTTGATGGAGTCAAAAATCACTCTGAGATTCTGAATGTAAATGTCTCTGCAGTTACAATGTGGTCATGGAGTAAGAGGTCATGAATATTGAAAGTAATGGCTGATGAAAAATGTGTGCAGGAATAAACTGGCTGTAGATTTTTAGAGAGAAAATGAGATAAGTCCTGTTTGCAATTGAGGTTTATAACCATGTGTTTTTAAAATGTTCTTTAGAAAAACTGATCAACAAACAAATGAGCAATTTCTCCAGGAATGTGGGGGGAGTGGGGGGAACCAAGAAGCACCAGACTACTGTCACCTTGTCTCTGGAGGTTAGTAATTTTGACATCTAAATTTATCTAATTTTTTATCAGAAAGTGTTGACTCCATTTCATGCCATCAGTGTATTTAATAACAAGAGGCAGAACTGCAGTGAGTGGTAGCTGCCAATGTTGTACTTCAGCAAGTTGGTTAAGCAGCTGCCAGGAGAACTCCTGCAGACATGCAGAAGATTGCAGATGGCACCAACTCCCCTTCTCACAGTGAGACACAGGCAGAGGAATTTGGTCCTCACCTTTTCTTTGGGTGATGTGAATGTTGGATTTCTGCAACAACCATCGACCCAGGGTTTAGTTCTTCCCCTGAATGCACCAAACAGCTGCCTAATGTAAGTACGGATCCTGGCATTCTTGGGTGAACCTTAAAACTGAGTGTCCCATTGGAGACTGAGCTAATTTACTCTGTGCTGGAGAAAGTCAAGTCCTGCTTTGTCACTGGGTTAATCTCCTTTTCCAGAAGCAGTACAGGTAAATAGGTGCTGCTAATTTATTCTGTCTTCAGGTAGGTACTAGCCAGGCAGTCTGGCCCAATGAAGGATTTTCCTCTCTGTTGCCACATGTCTACAGAAGGAAGCTGATCCTCTCAGTGCTTGACTGGCACAAGCAAGTTGAGTTGAGGCATTGTTTTATGATGCCCACTAAAATGCATAACGAAAACCAATGGGGAAAACTTAGTAAACTCCGAAAACATGAAAGTTGAGCCACCCATTCAATTATTTTCCTTTATGCTGAACAGGCACTGAATTCAATTTGAAGTCAAACATTTTGTTCATAAGCATAATTTTTGCAGCAAGCTTTAAAAATTGATTTCTATACTAATTACAGGGTTTTTACTGCCATCCAAATGACTTGTCAAGTGAATTTTTCTTTAATGTTTCCATTTCATGAGTGGGGGGGGAGGGGGGGAAGAGTTGGATTTTGGGGAGTGAGAAAAGCATTTTTATTGATCGATGGTCAGTTTTTCAGAGAAATAAAAACATTTATTTCCATCTGTCATTTCTTCACTGCAGAATTCTATATTATGAATTATTTCTATGGACAACTGGTATTTGTATGTTGGCATTCAAGCTGCCTGAGGTTTATTTACAGTGGAAGTGAAACCAAGATATCCTCAGGGGCTGTAGACCAGTTGCTTTTCCTCAGATTTCAGTTTGAATGGTTTATTATTTCTTGAGGGTTTGGAGGGATCGCCACCAACAAAAATCAATATGTTGCACCCGGTCCCAGTGTTGGCTTTGGCTGCTGCACCATTGATCTGTTTTTTTGAAGACCCCCAAACTGACTTAGCATATGGGATCCTCTATTTGAGGCTGAAACTGCTGAAATGATAGCCCTAACTCCTCTTAAAAAGAAAAAATGCAGGCACACAGTACACAAGTTCATCCTCTTGTAAGCTGAGCTAGCTCTGCTAGCTGGTAACCAGGATGTTAGCATTGATGCTGTGGGGAAACCCTAGTGCTAGCCTGCTGAAGCATCTTCTATTTGCACAAGTAAGAGCTCCAGAAATGGAAATGTCATCTGACAAATGGAGAAAAGCCCACTTCTCCTTGAATCTGTTTTGGAAGGGGTTTTGTTTGTTTTTTGTTTGTTTTTTTGGTTTTTTGGGGGTTGTTTGTTTGGTTTTGGGGGATTTTGTTTTGGTTTTTTGTTTGTTTGTGGGTTTTTTCACATTTTTTTACTAGGGACCTAATAGGAGTCCTGTGCCCCTAAAATAATAGGGGTGTAATACTTTCCAGGTGGTATTGGAGATTATGGGCCAGATCCCATCTTCTGCCTTCTATACTCATGGTGAACTTGCCTCACCCCCCAATCAGAAGCTGAAGGGGTGCAGTGTCATTGGCTGGTCATGGGCTGTCAGTGTCATTGCACCCACAGCAATAGTATGTCATCTCTGTTGCTTCTAAAAATACAATATTTCCACTGCAGGTCATAGGAAGTATGGGTTGATGAGACTCCTCTCTCAGCCTCATTAAAGCCCCACATACATGAGTTCTCTCTAGAGAGGCTGTTGCTAGTATGAGCAGGCTGGGTTTGTGCTTCTTGGGGAGCATGGAGTGCTGGTGCCATGACCCAGCCCATTGATCCCTGTCCTGTGGTCCTCAGAGCACAGCTATGGCTTGCTGGTCTGAGGAGAGATGGAGAGAGGGATATTTGTCTCTGTGCTCTGGAGTTTGGACTGATAAATGATCTCATCTACAACCCTAAATGGTCTTGTGGCTTCTGTTATGTAGCTTGTCAGTGTTGTTATTAATTTTCCTGAGGAAAATGTGAAGCATGGGATGGCTGGCCTTGCCTCCTTACCATTAGGATGCAGTCATAAAGACAGGGTGACATTGACTTAAAACAAAAGCTGCATATGGTGAAGTCCCCTAAACTCGTGTACTGCATTCTTTCTGACTTCAGGTCAAACCAGAGGGCTCAGTGAGGCTCACCAGTGGATGTTTGATACTTCAATTGATTAACTGCCAAGAAATTGCAAAAACAAAAGGCAGAACAAGCAGAGCACGGATGCTTGTTCTGAAGATCTGGAGCCATAATTTCACTAATCCCTGCTGCTTCTGAATAAATATTTCAGTTCTGGGTGGCTTACATTAAAACCAAAAGCAGCTGTGCATTTCTTTCCCTTGCTTTCTCCAGTTCAAGAAGCTTGTTTTTCTTCTGCTGGGGGCTGTGCCTGGGCAGCTCAACAGTAATAACTTTGGCCCTAATGCAGTTCTTGGTCTCTTCAAAGCATTGTACAGACCTTCAATTAAGCATCTCTCTATTCTAAGGGAAGAAGGCAGCAATAAACTCACCTTGCAGCTGGAGAGGCTGAAGCAGCTCGACTGTCACTCACTTGGGGCTCAAACTGCACATCTGGAGTCCCACTTATCTGTCATTTTCCACAAGCCCTCTTGCAGTACAGAAAGAGTTGGAAATCAAGGAGGAACTGTGACACATATATTTTTTTAAGCTGAGAGTTTGAAGCTGTTCAAGCACATGGAAGGCATTGCTGGGATGTCTGAATGAGCTTAAAATGTTAGCATTACAACCATGTTAGGCTTGACACACCTTCTGATTTCTTTTTCTAATTTCTTCCAAAGTGAGAGAAAAATAAATTAAATGAAATAAAATTTCCTTTACCTTACATGTTTTAAGTAAAGTCAACTGATGGTCTACTTCATTTCCTTTCTCTGCCTCAGCTCATCAATAGAGACTAGCATGTTCTGTTTATATTTATGTTCCTTAACACAGAACTCAGGGATTAAAATGGGAGAAGGAACCAGTGCAGTTTGTGAAAGAGCTTTGTTTGTTCATACAGTGGTCACAACAAAATCCTGCTGCATGCCAGGATGGCAGGAATGTTTTTCAGGTGTGGTTGTTGAGATGGGGCAAGGTATGGCCGGCTCCCAGCTTCAAATGCTCCACAATAAAAATTACAACAGTGGGAAACTAGGGCTCAAACCCTCATGGATTATCTCCCTCCTTAAGCATCTGCTCATCTTTCTCACAGTTGTAGCCTTTAGATGAGTAAAAGCTGTGCTATCATCTCCGCTGTAACCGGTGCAGCTATTCCAGAAGAAAGCTGCTTGGATCAGGGACAGCTGCTCTGCAGAAAAATTCTCTTCTGATGCATTATTGATAGATGTAAGTTAAAGCCATAAAGCTCGCAGCTTTATCGGGCAATATCTACTAAATCCTGGAAGCATGTAAGATAACCTAAATGTAATCTACTGCATACCAGCTTCTTCCGTGATGGATAGCACAACAAAAGCAGGACTAATGAAAAATTAATGAAAACAGTTACTTCCATAAGAAAAATGATCTGTTTTCTCCCACCTTTGTATTGATTTTAACTGGCCCTGTAATTGGAAGTGTATAATTTTTTCCTCAGGTAAAGAGGATTGAGGGTGAAGGAGAGCGAGTGTATAATTCTATTCATGTTTGTGACATACTTTCAGGCTACAAAAACAAAGCATTTTCCTTAGGATGTTGAAGCTGCCTGTGAATGCCGACTTCAAGCATATTTTCTCAGCTCAGGCAAACTGCCATGCTGGTTTGCCTGAAACCAGATAGTGCATGAGCAGAGTACTTGGCATACTTTGAAGGCTAGCAAGGAAGTACAAAGAAACAATGTTTAAGGAAAACCAAATACAGTGCATGTAACTTGGTGGGTTTAACATGTTTCATGCATTTAAGTTCATTCCTGATTGATCTGCTCCTTGGTAAAAGGGAAAAATCCTCCATTGCTCTTTGGAGAGGGAAGGAATGTCAGGCTCTGAGGAAGGACCTTCTCTGTGAGACCAAACCAATTGTACCATGATGTTCATGTGCCAGCTTGGCAGAGAATTCATGGCCACAGTGAGTCTCAGCCTCTTCTCACTAAGACACTTAAACAACAAACTAAGACATAAAACAACTGTCTTTTTCTCTAAATTTAATAGACCATTTCTGTCTTTTTCACCATCTCACAGCAGAATTCAGTCAGATCTGCAGCTGCTGTAAACTCTATTTTAAATTATTCCTAAGTCTTTACCTGCTTAATGTTAATATATCCACTGAGCCCAAAGGGCAATGCTGAGCTAATAAATCAATCAGAACAGCATATAGTTTGTTTTGCTAGGGTAAAAAAGTGCACATTTTTAAAGTGTTTAGGAAATGCTGCTTTCCTGTTTCCTGTTGTATATGCTATGAGTCTTTTTCTAATCTCTTCCATCAAAGACATGATATGGGCCTGTAGTGTGATGAGGACCAGGATGTTCCTGCACACTTGTAGTAAATGTTACTGTTAATCATTGGGTTTGGGTTTTTTTTGGTTTTTTTTGGTTGGTTTTTTTTTAGCTAATATTCCTTCATTTAAAAAGTACTTTTTTTTTCCAACTTGAGAGATTTAGCCATCTTTGGTTTTTGCTTTTATTCCTTTCTTTTCTTATTGGCCTGATAACAGTGGCAATAAAAGATGAACCACCCCTTTCAATGCATGTCTTTAAAAAATTAAGGCATTTACTTGTCCTCAGTGTTTGGATTGGCTTGACTTTCGTCTCAGCAGCCTGCTCTGGTCCACCCTCAGCTGGTGCTCCACACAGCAGATGTGGTGACTGCTTGGCAGCAGTGACCATGGAACCTTTGTGATGGTGCCCTCCCCAGCTCATGGGGCCTTTCTGCATGAGTGAGAGCTGCAAGAGCAGCACCAGTGATGAGAAACCACCCAAAAAGTGTTACAGCTGTAACCAGGCAGCAGCAATAGGGGGTGCAGCCCAGGGCAGTGCCTGTACTCACTGCTGGGGCCAGGAGAGGTGCTGCTGCCAGTGAGGGGTTCTCGGTGCCCAGCTCCTTGTTCCACCATCAGGCAAATCCTCTGAGTCCCCTGGAGATCAAAAGGCATCTGGACACAGTCCTGGGCAACGGGCTCAAGGTGGCCCTGCTTGTGCCATGTGGGAGTGAACAAGATGATCTCTAGAAGCCCCTTCCAACCTCAACCACTGTATGTTTTCTGTCATTTCCAAGAAGACTGGACTGACTGTGATGTGAAAGGTTCCTCATGAAGTGTGAAATGTGGCCCTCTTTACTTGGTGCCACTGTCATATTATCTGGAGTTTTAATTCTGTCCTCTTTCTTTTCAATCAAGAGAGATCTTTTACATTTTTTTTCAGTAGGGAGCAGAATGGGGATTCTGTCCTAATGGGACTTGAAAGCCATTGGGTGCAAGTGCTGCGCTTAATGTAATAAACTATATTTAAAGTATTACAGAAATTCTGTGAACGGTGAAGCTGTATCTCATAATTGCATGTCACTGTTGCTGAAGAGGAAAGAAAGAACTTCAAGAAAGGCAGATGCAGAGCTCCTTCACATCTTCTTTGTGGGGTCCTGATTTGGGGAGGCATTTCAGGGGGCCCTGAGCTTTTGGTACAGTAGAAGTATGGTCTTCATTTCATGGGACACCCACAGTACTGAAATTGTGTTTGTATTTCCATACCTCACCAAGTGAAGACACAGAGGGGCAAGAACACACCAGAGAAAACTTCCACCAAGTTCTCTCTTCCTGATTTTTTTGTTTGTTTTACTTATTGTAGAGCTAAATATTGATTTTTCAGCTCTGAAAAACTGAAGACATAGCATCTTCTTCTGCCACGTTCTCAATATGCTTAAAATGAAAAAAGCACTCCATGACCACATTTTTCCCCTACAAAAATGTGAGCAATTAGCACAGCAGGTTCTCAGCTCAATATGTATAATTTATTGTAAAATGTATATAATTAGTTTGGCAGACAGCAAAAGCACCAACACAAGCATAAACCTTTTTATGAATCCATATGTAATACTGGATGTTGATGGATTATTACTACAGCAAGATGTCATGTTAAATAACTGATGCAGATGTACAGTAGCAAATAGTTTGCCATTTTCATTAAAAAAGGAAACAAACAGAAAAAAAATTCTTCACATCTTCATTATTTATTGAAGTTGGAGGTTTTTTTATACACTCACTGCTGCAGCATCTGGGTGTATTAAACAGCTGAATTCAATATCACATTAAGCTAAATTGCCCACAATGGGCAGCTGCCTCATTTCACTCTTCTTAAAAGTCCAAAATGTGTTTTCTGAACCTGAGGCATTTGTCTCCTTGCGGAAGTGGTGTGCTGGTTACTATTTCACCAAAGGGAGAAGCAGCAGGGGACATGTCCTTCTGCTGCTAAAACCGTGGCCAAAACATTCTCAGTGCAGGAGAGAGGACAGGGATAGGAGGAGAGGTCAAAACAGCACTCCCAGCTTTGTCTGTGTAGATCTGGTCTAAAACCTGGTAGACAGGGAGCATCATGTGCTGTCACTGTGGGGTTGGATCTGAGGGAAGAGCCACCCTACTGGACAAGCTCAGAAGTCTCCTCAGTCCTCTGGCTCTCATATATCTATGTGCCATATAGGGGTGTAGAGCAGCACAGGCTGCAGCCCTTTGGCTTCCTGCTCAGGTCTTGGGTAGCCCTGCAGTGCTGGACTGTGGGCTGGGAGCAGCAGGGTGGTGCAAAGAGGGATGCGTGTGGGGGGGTGTGTGTCTGGGCAGGGGGATGTTCTGGAGGAGCCACCTGGGTTTGCCTTGCTCACTGCCTGGACCACATCCCTGACCTGGGCTTCTCAGTCCTGCCAGAAACCCTGAAGCCCCTCAGGAAAAAGCAGGAACTCCTGCAGCACCTGTCCAGGCTTGATCTCTGGGGCATGTCCAGTAAGGTGGGCCAGACAACAGACCCACCTCCATTCCTTTCCTGCTCCATTTTCCCCTACGTCTTTTTCCATAGAGACCACAAAGAGCTCAGACATTTTCCAGCCTCTCTGGAGGTATCCATACTCCTCCAGGTATTTCTTCCTGTCATCTGTGAGGCTCAGACCCAGATTTCAAAGCCCCCTTATCAGTGCCTGTACCCAGAACTAGCTGTGTTTCACACCAACCTTCCTACACTTGTGTCCTCCTTCTACATCTTCCTCAGCCTCTTTCATCCCCAAGTGGATTTTCCAATTAATTTCCCACCTTTTATATCTTCCTCCTCCCTTAGCCATTTTTCATCATCTCTTTCCAGTTGTCTGTTTTCTTTCTTCTCCTATAATCCTGTACATTTGGATAATTTTCATTTGGACTATTTAACATAACCACCAGATTTGTGTTTTAGCCTTGTTTAGCAGGTTGGAGGCTCTTTTTTCTATCTTATGTTCTGCATTTTCTTCTTAATATGTCAGCATTGACAGACTGGGATCCAGCTTCACTTCAGTGGGAAGTTTCACCAGTGATTTCCATAGGAGAAGAGGGAGAACATTCAAAATGTGAGAGCTAAACCCAAGTGTCTGGGTTTGTCTGTTGCTGGATTTCCCAAGCTTCTCCATGCTTCCAGCATCTCCTAGCTCCAGAGGGACCTATAAGTAGAAAGAACAATGTTTCTGAAAAGCAGGCCACATTTCCTTAAGTTACAGAGGTGGAGGCAGCATCCTACCTGGAACCTTATCTCCAGCACGTCCCTGCTAGGTGTGGTGCCGAGTCCTTCAGTTACATTTATACATATCAGTAGTATATTTGAAAGGATGGAAGGAGAAAACCTTTTTTTGCTTTCCAACTTCTTTCCAGGGGAAGCTTGTAGAGGTTCATATGCTCCAAACAAGCCAGAAATTTCCATCCAATCCCCCAGATTACCCAGTCACACATTACCTGGCTGTGGTGCTGCCCCACAGTAATGTTCTGAGCACATGTATCCTGCAGACATGCTGTGGCCATCCCTAAATGACAGCTGCGATGGCTGAAGTCACTCATCCACATAGATAATCCAACAAAACCATCAGTAATGTACATTCAGTGATATGCTAGAAAATATAGTTTTGCTGCCAGGATTTATTCCGCGACCCTGTTCTCTTCACGTGAGCAAAGCAGTCAGAGATGTGAGGGATGCCCGCAGGAAGCCTGCCCAACCTCTGCATAGCCTGGGATGGCTGTGCTGCCAAAGCACTGCTAATACAGCCCTAGGAATGGACAGCCCTGCTTGTTTTCAGCCTTGGCGTGTAAAAAGATTCCCACATTGTGCTCTGATCACATTCAGGTGGGTTTTATTCTGCAGTTGCAAAACACCTCAGAAAAAGAACCCAAACTGACCTCAGGAGTGAAAGAAAAATGGAAGGGCAGCTGGTTTTGAGTGAGGCTCCTTTATCAAATGGTGTCTGTTCCAACCCCTTCCGTTCAGGAACAGCCCCACTAGAAAAAGCCCCCCTTTCCAGCTTATCCTTTCTGCAGCTGTCACTGCACTGCTCTTTGTTTGTGAAGTTACCGGCACCCATGTCTCCCGATGCAATCTAGAGGCTCCCACTGTTTATTTCAATGTAAATATTTTTTTGTTGAGAAACAAAAGGGGCTGGAAAAAAGGAGGTTATGGGAATATTCAGGATGAGATAAGGAATCTGAGGCAGAAAAGAACACACCAATTACCTCAGCTCACATGCTCATCTGCCAGATGAAACCAGTTTTACCGGCTGCTGCCCAAAGGCAAAACACCACAGGGCTTCTGATGTCATGTTGGCCTTTGGTTATGAGCCCAGCTAAATGGGTACCTGGCAGAGAGAGAGAAAGGGCTGTGCTGCTTAATGCCAGCTTCATCTATTTACGTTCCTCTAGCATCAATTAAAAATATCTCTGTCTCATTCTGCCTGCCTGCCTGCCTGCTACTGTGGTATTTGTTTTCTTTCCATAGCACTGCAGATTGCCTTGCCTTACCGTTTACAACAGTGAGAGCTGGCACTTGCCTCTGGCAGGGCAGAGGATGAGAAACCATTTCACTTTTCCTCCACTCTGTCTTCGTGTGGAGCCACAAAGGTGTTTGATGGGCTGGTTGTTGTGAAGGGGTGATGTACAAGGCCAGGGCTGTTGTTAATTTGCACTGCTTCAATAGCATTAGCTTTTTCCTTAGGATTTAAATTGAATTGGTGGCATTGCTGGGACAATATAGTGCTGTAGATCTGAAGTGTGTTCTGTGTACTCATCTGTCTCTTTTTCTTTATTATATTAACCTTCTTTTTCTTCCTTTTTTTTTTTTGCCTTTTTTTTTTTGCCTTTTTTATATCACCAAGGCCCAGTGAAGCAGATTTTATGCTGCAATAATTCTGAGTGTTTTGGTTATAAATATCCCAAAGCAAAGTTAAGGGTTTTCTCATATAACTAGCAAAGCAAATGTCTGCTTCAGCCCAAATTGAAAGGGATGTTTTACACATAAAAGTTCATCAGTGGTTGGTAAACAGCTTCTGTCCTAATACAATGGCAAATATTCTGCTGTGGCACAGACCAACACCTTTGGTGAAACTGGTGGTATCTGACCTACACACAACAGTTCCCTGTGCTAGTTGTTGTCCCTGGAACTTAACCAGGGTCTGAGCATCCAAGAAATCTCAAGAAAATCAAGTCTTTTGCCTGTAGCACTATAAAACATGCTTCCAGTCTCCAGTTTCTCCTTGCATTCCCAGCTGTCTCTTTGAGAGCAAATAATGCCACAAAGTAATTTAAAAACAGAGGAGGTAAAAATCAGTAACTTCAGCAATAGCAGCACAGACAGTTTCCTCCATCACAATCTCCCATCTAGATTTTCTAAGCAGACTTGCAATTTCAGTGGTTGCCTTGGCATGTGCCCAGCGTGATACGCCTGAAAGCAGCCAGGCTGTCTGAGAGCAAATGCACAATGATTTTGAAAAATCAGGGTTCTTCAAGAGTTCTCAAGTCGATCATCAAATATTACTAAATATTTCTCATTTTTCTTCTTCTTCAGAGTTGCACACCCTCAGAATGGCAAATGCTTCCTGATCTGAAGCCAACACAACAGCACTGGTATCACTGGCTTGCAACAATATCTGTTTGAAGGGATGTTTTAAAGCTGTCTGCAGTGCTGGAAGGCGGCTTTTTCTGTACTGCTTCTAGCTAGGATGTGCTGATCTGAGCACTCAGCAGCATAATTTATTTATTAGGACTTCATACAGTTTTTTTTCCCCATTGACACAGGAATAAAATTAAACATTCCTAACTGCACAAGATGAAAGTATAGCTTAGCTCATTCAGGTACGTCCACATTAGACACCTGTGTAAGCGACTGCTCTCCGCTAGCTTGATCTTGCTTTCCTGTACAGGCAAAACTCCCCCAAGACAACTCGCCTGAGTCAGATGTTCAGCTGAACCCTGGCTGTGCCCAGAGGTGGCAGTAATTAGAACAGACCAGATGAGCAAACCTTTACAGCCTTTGATTCTCTAAAGACTCCATCAATAGTTGCCATTGATACTAAGGGGGGCTGTCATGAGAGCTGAGATCCTTGGGAATGCAAGGATTCCTTGGTCCCATCGTTTCACCTGCCGAGCACAGTGCTGCACCCACATGCAGTGAAGCTCAGTAAGTCACCTCTTCACGAGCCGCTGGAGAAGAGATGCATTCCCAAGCCATGCAGCTGCCTGGCTGCTAAGCACTGGAGGCACAAGACAGCCACCATCAGTATGGCCTGTGGTCACTTGGGCTGACTCCACTTCACTTTAAGACTTTGCTCATACCAGTTACCAAGTCTGAGGATAAGGAAAATGGTGGTACCTTGCCACAGTCTCATCCCTTGATGCTGCCTCTCCCAGAGACACTCCAGGCAGACAGAAAATGTCTGGATTAGTGTCCTGCTGCTAGTGCACAGCAACATCTCACAGGGTGGCACTGTGGAGAGCCAAAATCCTAAGAGCAGCCCTTGAGACCCCTAGGACCCAGGAGAGGGAAAGGAAAAGCATCCCCCACCAAAGATGCATTGTCAGGGAGGCAGCAGTAGCTGCTGTGGGTGCTGGGAAAAGATCAGATGCCTGCAAAAACCCAGCTGGCAGGGAAGGCATCAGATGCAGAAGAAAAGGTCTCTCTGCATCCAGCCACTGCCATGGGGACCTGGTTGACCCAGCCCTGAAAAACCCTGCTCCTGCAAGCAGGTTGCTTTCTGCCTCTCAGTCAATAAAGTTTCTTCTGCTCCATCAAGCACTTTTATCCCAGTGTCTGGGCTGACAGGCATGAGTTTGGGGTTCCAACATGACAGATGGGGAAAAAGGACTCGAGAAGATACCACCAGCTTTTCAGAGAAGGGGTTGCACATCTTCTTCCCTTGGGGGGAAGATGCCTGCGCATCTTCTTCCCTTGGGGTCTTTGCTGCCCTTGCACCTGGGAGAAGAGCGGTGGGAAGCAGTCACCCACCCTGGCCATAGGGCATGGGGGCTGCCAGTCCTTTTGCTGGTTGATGTGGTAAAGAGAAGTCCAAGTCAGGCAGCTGATTTGGCAGTTTGTGGCATACTAGGAGCATGAATGGTGTAGACTTGCTTGAACTGAGTGGACTCTGTAAAGGCCTTGTCAGGGATGCAAAGGGTTTTTTTCAGGAGAAAAGTGTTGCCTATGAGGGTCCCTAATCTTTGCAAAGCCTGGAAGTGAGCACAGTGCTCTGAAAGGAGTGGGATGGACTGTGGTGGACTACTATGCCAGAGCAGATGTGGGCTTCCAGGGAAAACAACCCCTAGTGTTATCTGAAAGCTGAATGTTTCCCTGGGAAAGATCATGAAGGAGAGATAAAATATACCTAGAATATCATTGCTGGAAATATCACTGAATGCAGAACTTGTTGCCTTTTACACCACCTACTTTGAAACACATCCTCATCCTGCAAGGTCTGCTCTGTCCTTCAGACTTCCTCCTTTTTTGATAAGCAACATGTGCATTACTTTGTCCATTGCTCCCTCTGCATACGTTACGTGGTGACATATGATGAGCTGATGACACTGAAACCACTTGTTGATTGTCCAAGGTTTGAAAAGGTGGCCTGGAATGGAAACCATTGTCACAAAGATCTTCACACATGGGTTGGTTGCTTGCTTGGTTGGTTGGTGATTACAGACTATGAAGGGATGAGCGAGTAGAGCCTGGGCAGTTTTGCTGCAAACACTGTGGTCCAAAGCTATGCTGTAGATGTTTGAGTGTCCTCATTCATGGAGATTAAAGCACTCGATAGGAGAAGCCACCATGGTACTAATGCTTGCAGAAGCATAACATATATGAAAGAACTTCCAGTGCTTCCATCTTCCCAGAAGTAAACAGAAATTAAAATGTACTCTAAGTTTGCACACACAGAATCATTAACTTTGTATAGTTAGGGACTAGAGAGAGGGAGGGAAGGGGGATTTTCGGTAGGATTTTTTTTTTTTTGCCCCGGGCAAAATTTTCAACATTAACTAATTAATGTTTATAAAGCACTTTGCATATATAGTGCCTTTCATCAGGGGATCTCCAAGTATTAGATTATATTATCTTGAAGGCCCCAGGCCTGTGCATACTAGCCCTATAAAGTATTAGCCTTATAAACTTTAGTAATTCACTTTGGGTTTTTTCCTGGGTTTTTCTTTGGTTGAGTTTTTCTTTTTGGTTTTTGGTTTTTTTTTTTTGGTTGGGTTTTTAATCTTCCCTCTTCTGAAAATGTGCCGAGTATTTTGGCTGTGTATGTAAAAAGGTGGTAAAAAGTGTGGTGTCAGCCAGAATGACCATATGAAAACTTAGGGCTCCATAATGAACTTCTCAAATCCTCTAATTGCCAGGGTTGGGGAGTGGCAACTGTGCCAAACTAAAATTCAAGTATAAATCCCACTCATTAAGTATGGTTGAGGGGGAAGCATCATCACTAGTGAGAGAAGCAGCCCTGACATTTGTTCTGGTAATGAGAGTAGGGATAGGGAGAAAAGGGGAAGAAAGGGATACCTCTGAAATCCAGCAGCATCAGGAGAAAAACCCCTTGCTCCAGCCTGGGTGCAAGCTGGTGGCTCCTCTGCATTGCATTAAGCTTCTGTTACTGGTGGCTGGAGGCTGGGAAAGCAAGGATGGGCATGAAATGGCCCATCTGGAGTGTGTTCATTGCTGCCATCCTCCTGGGCAGAGGCAGGAGGTAGGGTACCCCAAAGCCACGCCAACAGCAGTGAATCTCCCATGTTCTAAATCTGAAAAGCCTGCTTGGGTGTGGGCTCAGTGGATGACTCAAACAATTACTTAACAATAGCTGCTTGCGTGAGCTGGCAGGGATGAAGCCAGGTTCACAATGGAAAAAATGTGTGGGCATCTTGGCTTTAGCGAAACACGCGGGGAGCAGACTTGCTGCTGCATGCAGGAACTACCAACAGAGAAAGCAAGGCCTTGGGGAGCAGAAACTTGACAGGGACAAGGCAAAGGATGTCTTTGCCCTTACTTGCACATCTTACAGGTGGAATTCCCCCAGCTGAATTTAGCTGGATAAGGGCTGCTACTCTGAGGGAAAAGCTGAGCAGCAAATCCAGTCTTTTGAAGAGTCAGCAGTATTCAGAACTCTAGAATGGAGCCATCACTTGCGAGGCCATCTTGCCCACACTGAAGTGCTCTTTCATGAGTGAAAGTTCACAGCAAGGATGGGAAATCCCTCCCCGTTCAAAGGAGAGGAGAATTCAGCAGAGGGATGGCTCATGTAGCTACAACCAGACAGGTACTTTGTCATAGAAACAACCTGATACCTCTTTAGAGTCTGCATACACTGAACAACCTAATGGGGAGCTTGGAACAGGTAAAAGTGCTCACTTGCTGCTTGTGGACTGACATTCCAAATCTCAAAATATCCACTCTGCATGCGACTCCCAAGAGAGAGACAACTGGGAGAAGTGTACAAGGTGGTTGTGGGGAATGGCTCTCCAGATAGGTTGTGGGCAGCATCTGGACATGGAAAAACATATTAGGAAATCTAGCAAGTAGGGATCACTCACCAGGCTTGCAATGTGGATAAATCTTGGTACACTAAGCCTAGCACCCTGCACTGTGCACTCCCGGTCCCAAGGAAGAGTGGGAACTCCACAGAGATCTGAAGGGTGCTCACTGTGCAGACCTGGAGCAGAATTCAGATGAAGAACCAACTGCAGCAGAGTTCCTGCTGGGAGGAAACAGGCAGAGACATCTTTGTCATGTCCACATGCTTTATCCCTGGAGCCAGCGCTGTGGGAGAGGAGGCTCAAGTCTTGTGTTGGCAGGTGCCCTAGGAAGCATGGCCCACATAGGTTGCTCTGTTGTTGCAAACAAGAGAGGGTTGTGAGGGCCAGCTCTATATTGAGAGTAAAAGAGAGAGAAAACTTTCCTGCTCTGGAGACACCACAATGCAGAGAGATGGCCTGGGAGCAAAGGTCCCACCACCTTGCTCCAACCAACAGCGCAGGCTGACGTACTCTATGTGATTGCAGTGAGCATTGAGAGGGACTTCTGTTCTTCTTCTCTCCCCTTCAGGCAGCCATGGCTATAGAGAGACTGGGGGAAGAGGAATCAAAGCAAGAACTACGCTGTGATATGGCTGAGTCTGTTCTCCTGGGCTCCAATGGTGCTCTTCTCCTGGCATTGCCATGTATGCTGGACACATTTTGCTCTTCCAGTTTCTCCAGCACTTTATGCACTGTGTTCGACCCCTGCTGGCAAGTGTGTATTTATATTGGCAAATGAGTACATCTACCAGATAAAGGGCCTGTAATGAGGCAAGGAGGCATAGTTACAAAAGGTTGCTGCCACGAGCTGTCCATGTACATGTTAATCTTGTGTCCTCTTTGATGCAGATGCTTCACTTATGGGTCAGGCTAATACGTCTGGTCTTTCAGACCAGCATACTACCAAACTTGATATGCAGCAGGAGGGAGTGCTTGGTGCTATTGGCATTGCCTCCAGCCTAGGGCAAGCATGGATTAATCCATACTCATCAACAGAGAGCAAGGCACCTTTTCCCTTTCACTGAACTCAGGAAGCAGACATTGCTGCACCAGGCCCTGGGGAGCTGGGCATGAGGACTCACAGGTAACCACAGATGGGCTGTGAGTCATTCCTGCCCTGGAAACCGACCAGCTTCTGCTCATCAGCTACCATTACAAGAGCTGCAGCTTCTGTTAGATGTGAGTGGTTTCGCTGCCTGCTGGTTGCTGTCCATCCAGTTGGAAGTCACCAGTACTCCTCTTTTACAGGTGGGTAGTACAAGTGCTTTGGAGCAAAATATGATGCTTGGCTTTGAAGGACAAAGGCTGTGAGGTTTACCCGCTGCACAGCCACAGCTCCACCCCTCACCAAAGCAGGTGCACTGCCAACTGCAGTCTTTAGCCTCAGCAGATCTGGGAGAACTGGGGCTCTTTGGTTGCTCTTCCCATTTGCATGCAATTCCCTCTAACTCCTGAATCCTCTCCCTGTGACAGGTGATTTGCCTAGCCAACAGGAGCTCAAGAAGAGCCATGCAGCCTGGGATTTCCCCACACTTCACACCAATGAGTCCTGACCGGTATGAGTTGAGATGTAAGAGCAACAAGGAGGCAACATACAAGGATGAAAATGTCTTCTGCTGAAACAGAAGAGGTGTTGGCCCAGCACGGGGAAGCAACACTAACATGCTGGGCTTGGGTAGACCATCTCACGGTGCTGTGTAGCCAGTCACCTAGGAAGTCCTCTCCTATGGAGCTCATGCTGCTACTTTGGCGGGGACAGGTGTAGCTGAGCAGTTGTAGCATGACCAAAGAGCTTGCAAGGACCAACATTGTGGCACGGATGGTAACTGAGGGACTCCAGAGGGAAACAAGAAAGGACTTGCAGCAAAGCTGACTCTGCAAGGCTGAGTTGAGCAACTGCAGTGTAGATCAGTTATAGATCTAGAGGCCCTCAAGTGAGGCAGGAGACAGAGGAAGCTCTTCTCTCCTGCCAGCATATCCATATTTGGAGGTGTGGGTGAAGGCTGCTCCCTGCCTGGGGGCTCAGGCACCAACAAATTGGGCCACTTGGTCTAGTACAGAGGAAGTTTGCCACAGCACTCCTCTTCTCAGGTTTTTGGGGGTTTTGGGTAACTTTGGGGGAGGAGGTATTAATTTGTACCCCCAGATAAAAAAGTTCCAGCTTTGTCTTAAAGCAAGCTCCTGCATAGTACAGAAAAACAATTTATGTCCCTCCAGAACAGGTGTAGCAGGCAGCTCCCCCTACCTCGGGCAGTGCTGAACTGGTTTTATGGCCCTGGCTAAGTACATCTTTGGACTATTCAAAGCTGTGTCTCTCTCCTATTAAAGTCTGAGGACTAAATAAAGATGCCTCTTCCTCACCACCTATCCACAGGGAGGAGAATAACCCTGGTACAAGCAGCTGTCGTTCTCCACTGTGGCAAGGTGGGCACTGGGGCTTGGCTGTGCTTCCAGGCAGCACATCAGGGATATGAGGGAGCAGCAGCAATGCCCCACAGTGGGGGAGAACACTGCAACGAGGCTGGCTTGGGGGGTTTGGAGGTCATCACAACCATCTCAGGCTCCAGCAAAGGGAGGATGGATTTATAAGCATGTGTAAGCCTCAACTCCAGCCCACCAACACTCTCTCCCCAAGGGAGGGCAAACAGCTTCCCCTAGAGCATTGAAAACATGGAGGGAAATACCCTTCAGGAACTGCCCAGATTTCATATTTGGAATTCAGACCACCAGTCTTGTGATTCCTGGTGATCTGATTCATACTTTTTGAATGTGTGGGTTTGGCAATCCTGTGCTTACACTTACAGCCACTTCCCAACCCCTTATTTTCCCCAGAGGTGTTCTTACTTTTCCCTTTTTTTACTCTTGTACAAATGAAATAAACTGCTTGGGGGTTAGGGGGGTTGTTACTGATAGCAAAACTCATCTATTAAATTCACAGTGAGTTGCTCACTAAATAACAGCAAAAAAAATCCCCCACAATTTTATAGTCTAAACCAACCACAGCAGGTTGGAGCAACTCCTCATGGCTTTTGCTTTGCCTTGGGGCAGGATATACTGAGCAAGGGTTTTTCTCCCCAAGGAGCAGCAGGAAAATGCTGTCCCCCCACTGCAGCCATGCTGGGGGTGGCAGACAAGCCCTGTACCATTGTGGTGGATGTGACCTATCTGTCTCCAAATGTCTTCCACATTTTTGTGGGAAAGGTGAGCTCCTGTCCCCTGCAGCTCCTTTGGGGAGGGAGCTCTGGGTACATGGAGACACATAAGCTCCTAGGACAGCATCTAAAGGCCTTTCCTGGGGTGATGAAAATAGGATGGTTTTGTTCTGCAAGATTTAATGTGAGAGTTTTGGGCCCATATTAATTTGGACCAGCAAAAATTCCATTTTTTCCTCCCATATATTTCTTTTGTGCAGTCATAGAAATGACTGTATCTTTATCATTGTAGATATCAACCAGAGGCATAAGTAATACTGTAGCTGAAAGAAACAGTATTAATTATCCAAGCCCTGTGCTGAGCACCATTTTTATTCCCTCAGACAGCCTGCTGCTGGCACAATGGAAGGCAAAACCATGAACCCATGGGAGTGGAGACTGTTTTCCATTTTCTCTGAGAGCTCCCTACCCATCTGAAGACAGAGCAGAATCAGGGAGCAAAAGGATGAGGGAGAGGGTTTGCAAAATGCCACCCCCAAAGTGGCCCCACATCCTCGGAGGTGTTACAAGATGTGACCTTTCAGTCAGTTTAGAATTCACAGCTAATTTCAGGAAAAGGCTTTGTTGTGGTAAATTTTAGAAAGGTATAATACAGTGCTGGCCTTGGTCTACATTGCCTCAAGCAATGGGCCATGGACATCCACAGAGGATGGCACATTGGGAAAGGGAACTACCAAAAAATAGACGGAGGGAAATCCCCAGTGCAGGGTTTCAGCTGCTGAGAAGTGAGTGCTTCCTTCTCTGGCATTCTCCGTGATGCCGCAGAAGCCTAACACCAGCAAGTTTTTATTGGCATCACAGCAAAGCCCAACTTGAACGAGACATCTGAAACAGCTTAATAGCCTAAAAGCACTGCAGCTGCCTGGGACAGCGTGCCTTCTCTCTGCAGGAGGTGCACACAGGAATGAATCTAGGGAAGGAAAAATGCTCCACCCCGGCTGTCCTTCCCTGGGAAAAAGGGAACCTGCTTCTCTGACACCTTGGAAAGGCAGAAATGACAGCAGAGACTTTTGCAG
Organism: Hypocryptadius cinnamomeus; assembly: GCA_013400635.1. Taxonomy (NCBI): domain Eukaryota; kingdom Metazoa; phylum Chordata; class Aves; order Passeriformes; family Zosteropidae; genus Hypocryptadius; species Hypocryptadius cinnamomeus. Next base: position 11,645 of record VYZP01018024.1, on the reverse strand, counting down.
CCAGCACTCCTCAAGGCTCTCGAGAAGTCATGTTCAAGGTTTGGAAGCTCTCAAGATCACAAATACCACAGGACTGACACTGCCTACTCATTAACCAAGATAATGGGAGAGAAAGTAACAGCCCTATTTTAGCCCTGTTCAAATTGATTTAATGTCTCGACATGCCCACAGAGACCCCCAAGTGCTCACAATTCCTGCCTGGACAACGGGTTTGCGATAAAGCTTTGTGATCTCTCAGCTCAGACAAGGGGCAGCTGAGGACTTGCTTGTGCAGGAGATGTCTCCTGTGGAAGGCAATCAAAGCAGGAAACCTGAAGAAGGCTGAGAAGCGATGGCAGTCATCCAAGGGAAACAAATTGTTTGAGGGATGGGGAGGAGAATCAGAGCATCCATGGAAGCTGAAGAGGAAGGCAGGCTTTCGAGCAGAGTAGAAGTGCCCAACAGCTGTGAAAGATCAAGGTGGAAGCACCTGGTCTGGGTGTTGCTGGTCGATGAGCATTTCACTTGGGTTTCGCCTAAGCACTGAAGTTCAAGTCAGGCTGGAGGATGCCTGGAGGAAGCAGACAGTTCCCTCCCAGTTCAGAATTCATAGAATCATCATAGCGGAGTAGAGGGGCTGAATCACCTTCCTTGATCTTCTGACCATGCTGCGTTTGATGCAGCCCAGGACACAGTTGGTTTTCCAGGCTGCAAGTACATGTTGCTTGCTCATGTCCAGCCTCTCATCCACCAGCACCACCAAGTCCTTCTCATCAGTGCTGCTCTCAGTGACTTCTTCCCCAACTGTACTCACGTCTGGAGTTGCCCCAACCCAGGTGGAGCACTTGCACTTGGTCTTGTTAAACCTCATGAGGTTCCCATGGGCCTACTTCTTGAGCTTGTCCAGGTTCCTCTGGATAGCATTCTTCAGGTGTGTCAACTGCACAGCTGTTGGGGCTTGGTGCCACCGGCAAAGTTGCTGAAGGTGCACTCCATCCTTCTGTCTATGTCGTTAATGAAGATATTAAATGACACCAGTCCCAATATGGACCCCTGAGGGACATCACTTGTCATTGATATCCTTCAGGGCTCTGAGTCATTGACCACTATTTTTCAGATATGATCATCCAACCAATTTCTTATCCATCTAACACTACATCCATCAAATTGGATGGACTGTTCTATCTTTAATTTATAGAGAAGGATGTGGTAGGATATTGTGTCAAAGGCTTTACAAATAGTTAGATGACGTCTGTAGCCTTTCCCTTGTCCACTGATGTAGTCACTTCATCATAGAAGGCCACTGGGTTGGTCAGGCTGGACTTGCCCTTGGGGAAGCTGTGCTGGTTGTCCCAAATCATGTCCCTGTCCTTCATGTGCCTTAGCACATCTTCTAGGAGGATCTGTTCCATGATCTTCCCAGGCATGAAGCTGAGGCTTCATGTTCCCAAGGTCCCCTATTCTACTCTTTCCAAAGATGAGTACAATGTTTCCCTTTTTCCAGTCACCTGGGTCTTCAGTTGAGTGGCATGACTTTTCAAATATCATGGAGAGTGGCTTGACAACTACATCAGCCAATTCCCTCAGGATTCTGGGAGACTTAAGTACATTCAGGTTTCTCAGGTGGTCATGCTGACACAATGGAAAATGCTTTGCTCCCCAAGTTCCCATCCTGCTGTCCATCCACTTGAGCGATGTAGAAGAGAGGTTGCCATTTAAGCCAAAAAATTGTTGAGTACCTCAGCCTTGCCCCCATCGGCTGTCACCACTATCCCAGCATTGTTTATTAGTGGGGATACACCTTATACTTTCAAGATATCATTCCCAGGGTTTAAAACACTGAGAAAGGGAAGGCCAAGGAGAACAGTAAGGGAAGGCAGGCAGTGCTACAGCAGGTTTGTGCAAGGCACGAGCAGGGGGGAAAGATGCAAAACTAAGGCAGCTGTAGGGGTAAAGAACTGGTGGGAAGGAGATCCAACACCACAGAAAACAGGTGGGGGAGACAAGAGTGGGAAAGAGGAGCAAGGCCACTGCATGTTGGTCAGATGTGCCTGGGGATGTTTGTTCCAAGAGCCAGGGAGTGTGTGTGCTGCATCCCAAAGTGAGGAACTCGAGCCCCTTACACATGGCTTACTGCCCGCGATGCAGACTGGCTTCTCAAGGAGACCTTCTCAATGAGACATGTGCCTGTGGATGCTGGTGCCATGTCACATCACGGAGCACCCGAATCACGGTTCACAGGGCTCACAGCCCCCAGCCAGGCCTCCCACCCACCCTCTGGCCGAGAGCCGCCGGCGCACCGAGGGGCAGGGCCTTCCCCAGGGCAGGGCCTTCCCCAGGGGCCGGGCCGGGCCGGGCAGGCCCGGGGCCCTGGGGCAGCAGGGCGGTGCTGGCTCCTCTGGGCCCAGAGCCAAGCGGGAGCTTTCTCAAGGCTGCCTCCGCCAGCGCAGCCTCTCCGCCCTTCCCGGGGCTGGGTCGCCGCGCCGGAGCTGCCGGAGGGTTAAACGCCAGGTCCCGCCATCCATCGCCCCTGTGCCACCCACCCTGCCCCAGCCCTGTGCTGGTTCGGCTGCTCCCAGGAGCCGCCCAAGGCGAGTGACAGCTAAACAGGAATTTAAAATCTCTTCTTGATCCCTTCTTTAAATCACCCGTGTGTTTCTGGGGAGGGGAAAGAATCACCAAAAGAGGCAGCACCCTACCCCTTCCACTCTGCGAGAGCTGGGTGGCACCTCCCGGGCTTTCTTCCTTGGGTGATGCTGCACCTGGGGTCAGCTCGGCTTCCCTGCTCCCAGATGTGGCTCAGGACTGCAGGAAGTTGAGCCTGTTAAGGAGAAAAAGGCTGAAAAGGCAGGAGTCTAGCTCAGGAGGTGGAGGAGCCTCAACCAAGTACAGGGAGGTCTGGAAGAGTCGGGTCTCTGCAAAGTGTTCATCTCTGTGAAGTTTTTACTTGAGCAGGACTACAAAGGAAAAAAAAAAAAAGAAAGGGAGAAAGAAAGGGAGAAAAAAAGGGAGAAAGAAAGGGAGAAAGGGAGAAAGAAAGGGAGAAAGAAAGGGAGAAAGAATGGGAGAAAGAAAGAAAGGAAAGGAAGAAAGGAAGAGAAAGAAGAAAAGGAAAGAAAGAAAGAAAGGAAGGAAAGGAGAAAGAAGAAAAGGAAAGAAAGAAAGAAAGGAAGGAAAGGAAATGAAAGGAAGAAAGAAAGAAAGAAAGAAAGAAAGAAAGAAAGAAAGAAAGAAAGAAAGAAAGAAAGAAAGAGAAAAGAAAGAAAGAAAAAAAGAAAGAAAGAAAGAAAGAAGAAAGAAAAGGAGTGAGAAAGAGAACGAGAGGGAGAGAGAAAGAGAGGAATAAAGGAAGAAAAGGAAGATAAAAAGAAAGAAAGAAAAGAAAGGGCTTCTGACTCATTCTCTTCCCAAGACTGCCCTAGCCCAGGGCATTTTCCCTGCCTTGGGAAGTGTTGCAAAATTTGAACTTGCCCTGGAGGTATCTCTCACTAATAACTGGATATCCTGGTTTTGTGTAAGGACATAGGCAGGACCTTCCCACAGGTTCTTCTTTACCGCATGGGAAAAAAAAACTCGAAATGCTGATTTGTGTTCCAGCATCCCCAGCAGACTGCTGTGAAGGGCTGATTGCACACTCGAGGGGATCTTTTTCTGGAGCCATCCTCCCCAGCTCTGGGGCATCACTCACCAACAGCTTCTAAGAAGTGTGGAATTTCAAAGGCAAAAACAAGCTTACTTTTAATATTTGCCCTCTGTACCTGACGTTTGGGTCACTTTCAGTTTTTTTTCCCCCTGTAATAAAGAAGGCTAAAGCTTTCAAATTAGAAACAAAGACTGAGAGCTGTGTGAGATGAGGCGTCTTTGAGCTTGCACCACCCACCAGCCGGTCTGCAAAGGGCTAAGGAATGGGCTGGTGAAAGGCAGGGTGCAGAAAATTACAGAGCTGGCCCTGACAAGAGGTAGCACAAGCCTGATTACCACCTCAGCTTGACGCTGAGGCAAAGCTCACACGGGCTATAAGCCTCCAACCATGGTTTATTCACATCAGTAGAGGAAAAATGCTTCAGCTACAAGATGTTGAGTAGCCCATGCTGTATTTACACAGCTCCTGGTCTAATGTAGCTACACATCTTCTTCTTACTCCAGCCTCTTCTTTCAGTATTGGGCCACCGACTCCCATGAACAGCATGTGGCCCACAGCCCACAGTAGCTCAGTTCTGTGCTGGTGATAGTACTTGCTACTCCTGCAAAGACAGATGAGGTGATAACAGAGTGATTTTCCAAATTTTAGGACACATGAAGTTAAAAACGAAAATTGCATTGAGCAGGAAGCAACAATATAAGGATGTCTTCCTCAGTAAGTCTGCTTCATTAAATACACAGCCTGCATACACGTATTCACCTGCTTTGTTTCTAGGGAGGTCCTTTTCTGTCTTTTCTCTAAAAGAAAGCTTCTGCCAGAATGCACATAAATGTATCACTGAAGCTCCTGAAGAGAGGAGCAAGCTCTGTTTTCGATTCTCTGTATGCATTCTCCTTTTCCTACCCTTCCTTCCTGAGACTTCCCGCTGATCAGTTCTTCAAGGGAGTCTTTATTCTCTGCCCAATTTTGCACAAAGGTATCAAAGGATTTTAACACATTAAAACTTGAAACCTCTTAAAGAAAGAAGATAATTTATCTCCTTCCTCCCTCTCTCCTTGTTGCTGAAGTTTCACACCTGGGAGCTGTTATAACTCAGTCTTTACATAGAGTATTTCTTTTTAAAAGTTACTCAGCCATCCTTATACACAGAGAGTACATGTATATTCACACATAATTACTTGAAAAAAATACTTCCATCCTCCCTTCCAGCTTCTAAGAACAGAAATAAGAAACACCTTAAAATAACTGTAAATAATAAACCCCGTCATGCTAAACACTTCAAAGTGGAAGAGCAAATATCTCAAGAAGCTTGGGGAACTACACATAATTATGAATTAGCTCTCAAAAACAGATACAGATGATCTGTCAGATAATTTTTCATTTCAAATAGGTTTAAAAATACTATTCCCTGTGATCTGGTAGAGACAGTGACTGCTTACTGATAACTGCAGAGCAGTTATCAAACAAAGCCTGTGGAGTGGGAGCATGGCATGCCAAGCTGCTAAGAGGCACTTTATGCCTTAGCAGTAGCTATGCAGAAGAACCCCACCTTTGCTCCCTCCCACCAGGGTGCAGCCCCAGGGGAGGTAGTCTTCTACTGACACTGCAAACAGGCAGAACTCTGGTGAAACACATACTGGTCACCCTCTGGGGCCTCAGTGTTGGTCCTGACACCCTCAGTGTCCACCTGAATCACACAAAACAAGCTCTGTACCCTTTGCTAGTTCTAAGACACACAGGTGGACAATGAGACACATGGAAGAGCTGTCGGACTGTGAAATGGGGCTGGGGAAGAGAATGGGTGACCTCTCTGATAGGGTGTCCAGCATGAATTTTAGATGGCTCTGCCAGGGAAACATCCCTTGGAAGATGGGAGGCACCTACTGCTGTAAGGACCTTGTAGAAAACCTCTGATTGAAGTAGGACTTAATGGTGGAAGTCTTAGCCACCATGAAACACCAACTTTCTGCAAGGATCTTCCTGGTGCAGAAAGTAGCAGCCTCAGGGCTGTGAGCTGACCTGTGCCACCATCTCCTTCCACTCCAGAACAACCATTAAAGTCCAGGATGAAAATCCTCCTTTTCCTCCCTTCTCCACAGCAAAAAACCTTTTCAAAACCAGGCTCCCCAGAAGGGGAACTGTGGAGTAGGGGCTCCTGAGGAGAGACTGGGTATCAAAGTTATCAGCTAACATGCCAGAATAGCTACAGAGAGCAGGCAGTGAGTGACCATCTCGTGCCTGCAATAGAAGAGAAGAGGCCATAGGTTATATCTGAAAGGAAAAGATGAAGTTTATTGTTTATTCCTTCAGTGTTACAAACGGGGTGCTTATCTAGGTTACTGAAGGCCTGCACCAAGCGAAATAGTGGCATTGTGGACTGCAGACAAGCAACCTTTGTATCCAGTGAGGGAGGGACAAGCCACTGACACGTGGTAATGAACCCAGAACCCAAAGTGTCAAAACAGACAGGTCCCATGTGCTGTGCTCTTCAGTCTTGGTGCTCAGCTTTGCACTCCTCAAAGGAGTAAAGCCTTCACTACAGGTTGTAGTTATTTCCAGAGCTACAGCTGTGGGACCTGGGATAACAATGGCATCCAGCTTTCACAGCATGCGCAGACATTGTGTGCTACATGCATAGGGAAGAGTGTGGAGCACTTGGCCTCAGAAACCCAGCAGCCCTCATTTGAAAAGCTGCTGGGAACAAGCCTGTTTCACCAAGTCCAATCACTTGGACTGTCTGCCCCTTCAGGACATCCTCACTTGCTTTAGTCTTTCTCTCTTCACCCCAGTGATTACAAATGAAGAGGAAAGCAAAGAACAGAGCAAAGAAGTGAACCTGGAGAACAGCTGACAGCACTTTTGCTCAGCACAGTGCACTCACATGGCAGGACACAGGTGCCTACAAAGAGAGGGGGCCTAGAACAACTTGATGCAAACAGTAGCCTTAAGCTACTCGTGTCAAAGTGTCCAAGAGAGTGCAATGGCTTTGAGGAATCATCCAGCAATGTCTCACGATCCCCTGCTACCTTCCTCATTAAACCTTGAACAAAGCTGCAGGGTGTGTTAGTGCACTCCAGCTAGGCTTTCCCATGGGGAGAAGGGAAAAGCTGGAGTCAAAGACAGTGCAAAGGGCTAGGTTCAGTGCTAAGACTTGAAAATGGCAATAAAAGGAAAAAGCAGCAGTTGGAGGAGAAAGAGTACAGGCCCCCTTTTGTCAGCAAGTAACACACAAAATTTGGCATAGAATGCTGCTTGAGATAGTTGTAAAGAGCAAGCAGCAACAGCTTTCTCCCCGGTTGTACACCCTTTTCTCTGAAGGTTGAGCACTTCAGTGGCAGGGATAGTTGCCCAGCCAGCTCAGTGCATCAGAAACAGCCAGTAGGCTAGCAGGCCAGCTGGAAAGCAGGAAGTGCCTGGAGCAAGCTTTAGAGCCCTCCCAGCACCGGTGGCACAGACAGTTCCCCTAGGTTCCCAAGTTTGAACATGAGAGCTGAGATCTGAAAGGCAAGGGAGCACGATAGCAGGTTTTGTCCTCATAACTTTATGACTGGGATTGCAGTATTCCCATAAAGGGCAGGAAGAGCGGGAAAAAGCATGAACATGAACCCCTGGTATCTCTCCTTTAATTCCTGATGTAGCTGAGCAAAGCCTAGGTATCTCCTAAATGCCACTTTAAGAGGACACTTTTCTCAGAAGCAAAGCTGAACTCAGCTGGGGGGCAGGATGAACCCTTGGCAAGGAGACAAGTATTTTCAATTTTTGCACCAAGGACTGTCCCTGTCTGAAATTAGGCTTAAAGACTTGCTGAAAAACCTTTTTGAATAATATGCTACTCCTTACAGTATAAAATTTTGGATTTGAGAGCTCTTTTGGGAGTGGGGTGGGTGTGGACATAACACATGGGGGAAGAGGGGACACACAGGGAGAATCTACTGGTGAGAGACAAGTTGTTCTGGCAGCAATAAAAGCATGTGATCTGCATCACAGGCTGGCCATAAAAACACCTGAGTCATCCATAATCCTTTAGATCTATCTATTTATCAGTTATTTTCTCCAACATATTTCACTTCAGTATTGCACTGGTTTCAAGAGAAAGAGTCAGGTCAATATGCAGATGCTCCTTGTGGTTCTCTAGCCTGCATTTAATTAATTGTGAGTTGCTTTAAAAATAATTTAGGACAGTGCTTCCACAGCACATTGCTGAAGTCTGACACAGTTCATGCTTTCGCTTCCCAGAACATGTGCAAAGCTCTCACCTCTGCCCAGCTGTTACCAAAAACCCCCACAACCCAGTCTCTGTGCTGAGAGGAGAAAATCAAACACGAGACATTTCTTTTTCTCCCTGCCCACCCCTCCCCTTTCCAGCAATCCTTTTCTCTGTCACCTATTTCTGTTTAAAACTCCTTCAAACAGAGATGTTCATAGTTAATATGCCATGTGAGGAAACTGTGCCAGCTCCTGCAATGGGCAGACAGCTTGGACTGGCTCTCCATGTCACACCATTAGTCATGGTGCTGACAGCTTCAGATGCTGAACTTCTCACGTCAGGAGACAAAGTTACCAATTTATTATTTTTAATAAAATAATTGCTTTAATGCAGTATTTAAAATAATTTTTAACATCTGATCAATAAGATAACAGTACACAAATATGGAAAATGCTGCACTTTACATAAAAAGTAAAGCTAAGCATTTAATAATACAAAACAATTTTGCCCGATGCCATCAATATCTTGCAAACTATAGTCAAAGTACTGCTTTTCTTATATATATATATATATATGCTATATATACATATATAAATAATTTACAGCATTCATTTACTAGATTTGTTTACTACTGTTCCAACAAAAACCAACATAACCGATTCACAACTTCGTGAATTTGGTAACCACCTACAGTGGTTCTGACAGTGCAGAATAGTTGTGTGAATAGTTGCTTCAAGTTTTGAAGCAGCATGCCAAGTAACCCTAGGAAGCTTTTTTCTTTTCAAAGAAAATTCAGCAGGAAGCCATTCAATAGTTGGTTAGAGCATGGTGCAAATAATGTTCTGTGTTCAATCCCTGTGCAGGCCGTTCACTTTAGAGTTGGACTTGATGATCCTTGGGGGGTGGGGTCCCTTCCAACTCAGGATATTCTGTGATTCCGTGAATGCAGTCAGTGTCTTTCCCACCAGTCCTGGGAAACAGCCATGCTATACAGCGCTGTGTCATGAAAGGCAACATGTTTGGAGCCTGGGGAGGAGGGTGACCCAGAGGGCTTTCCTTCCACCACAAGGCAGTCTTTACCAGCAAGTAGGCAATCTTTGAACCTGTTCTAACAGTCTTTATAATCCAGAGTCCTCCTTCTCACTGAATGGGAACAAAGCAACTGTCTAAATACGTTCTATTTGAGAAGCTTCCCTGTTACACCACATTAAAGTATTAAAACAATATTCTAAAGCAGTGAATCCTGTGCTTTGCAAACACTGCTCCTCTCCAAGGAGAGTCTTCAGCTCCAGAGTTCCAATGCATCTCAACTTTTTCCTTTTTTGTAGTCAGAACAGGTTTTGTTAATATCTTTCCACATCTCTGCTCAAGTTCAGTGCTATTTTTTGTATCCACAGAAAGATAAACTATTTTTTCTGTTTACCCTCCTTTTTTAGGATCTTTTACTCCTTTTCTTTTTAGTGACTCCAAATTTTCCATGACCATCCAAGTATGTCCTAACTACACTGTGTGATGTACTTCAATCACAAGAATGACTGATTTGTCCTCATTCCCTCAGTCACTTTCTCAGAGGAAAGGCTGAGGGCAGTTGAGGCAAAGTGTGGGGCAGAAATGACCCCTCATTCCTTTTGCTTGCTACTTTGATCTCCACAAGTGAGCATCCAGTAGTAATTCTAAACCCAGAAAATTTCGGATGTTGAGTCACACAGGCAATACATTAGTGTGTTTACTGACTGCTGGTTCATGATTAAATACAGTTGCCGTGCTATGCTGTGCCATTACGATATTTGTTTCCCTAAATAAGATGGGGTTGGAAGGTGGCACTACACATAGAACAGATGTTGCAGACTCTGGAGTACTGAAGCAAGTGGCATACATAAACCAGGGACACTTATCAAGCCCTCAGAGCTTGTAAGACAGTTAAATGCAAGCAGGTAGGTGCTTATGTGTGCAGCTCAGTGTTTTCACATCTGGTTTACAGACAGATTTAAGCCAAGTATTATTAAAAACCTTACAGGTGCTAAGTTAGGTATTTAATAAAAATGTTTAGCTGTAAACAAGAGTTATCCTTACAACGGATCATCTTCCAGAAACTGGAATTTCAAGACAGTGCAACAATGCTTCAGTGTTATCTTTGGCAGTAGACAGCATGATGAAATGCAAGATTCAAATCACTTCAGAAGGGCACGGTACAAGTGTAGAGAATGCTTCATCTCCCTCTCTTGTTCCATGCAGAATATCAAATCCCTGAGACAGACACGGGTTACTCGTGGACAGAGCATCTGCTTCGTAAGGCTAAAACCTGATGATCCAGCATTTCCATTGCTGTTCAAACCCTAAATGCGGGAGAGAGGAAAAAAAACCCATCAGAAACATTAGAATTTCATGTAAATAGAAGTTTTAACTAAACTGGTTGGATTATATTGCCTACTTGTATAAAACTAGCCCACTGATGTTCATCTTTCCATGCTGAAAACCAGCAACCCAAAAATCCTTGCAGATTAGATACTGAAAACGACAAAGCAAGCGCTTGCCAGCTGATGGTTATTACAGTCAAAGCAACCACAAAGTTCTTTCTTCCTTTAAAATTACACTAATATGGTAAGATAAATAACTGCCATTTTCACTGAAGTCTGCTAAACGGACTTGCACTGAGAAAGGATCAGCCAACTATGAAGAAGGTACTAACACAGTATGCAGAGTCCCAGGTTGTGCACAGCTCTTACTACTGCTTGCTCCAGAGGTTTCCATCTCTTCACGAGGAAAACTGTCACTGTGAGTGCACCCTAGCTTTGGAACATGGCCAGGAAAAACCATCCCAGCCATCACCTGTGGTCTGTCCTTTAAGAGGGCAACAAATACTCAGTGAAAGCATTCAGATATTCAGACCACTGTATCTGAGCCTATCCACCTCAGTCAGCTGCCTTCTTGGTTATGAAAATACAATTGGTAGGAAATGATGACATTTAGTAGTTTTATATTCAAGCTACTGGAATGAGCAACCCCCGTGCTTTCCAAAATGCCCCAAGATTTATTATTAGGGGTGGGGAAGAGGAAGATTACCATGAGCTGCACAATAGACTGGCTACTTATCTTGGAGCCAATCTGTGCTGCACAGCCAGTCTCTTATCACTACTGGAGGGTTCTTGGTAATGAATGTAATTTGTACAAATACGAGTGCTCAGTCTCTGTAACTTCAGCAAGGCAATGCCTGCCAGCATCAACACCACTTGGAGATGGTGTTGCTTGGATGCAGTGTTAACTATATCAATTCTTACCCTAACACTCTCTGCAAGACTTCAGCAAAATGACTTTGCCCACTTTGCTTAGAGAAATCTGTTTAAACCCCCCATTTATTAGAAATGACTACCACTGCTGGACTACATATAGCAGCAAATGCTACTGTTGTTAGGGTGGAAGCATTGAAATTTATTAAAAATATAAAGAGATTCACCAGAGAGCACATGCTGGCCACAGAAAACCCAGGGCACACTGCAGAAATGGAAGCTGTATTTTTTTACAAGCAGCACGCAGGGTATTCAGCACCATTTCATTTGCTTTACAGTCAATACTATTAAACACTATGAAATGCCATCATTTGAAACTTTCAGTTTGTTAAATGGCTCGGAACAAATGCGTGCGTGGGGAAGACTGCTGGCCACATTGCACAGAGGGCACTGCTGTCCTGGTAAGACACAAAAGGGTCACAGTTCAAGTTTGTCATATGACAACCCTGAAGGATCCAGGGAAAAGATAGCTCTGCAATGCAGCTGCCAGCACGGGTTGAAAAGGAGGTCAGTCCAACAGGATGCAGCA